>SSNP01000037.1:653092-826986 GCA_006937955.1 Pachypanchax playfairii
TAACTGATTTTGACTGGTAGTAAACAACAATGCACTGATCATCTGGAGCACAAATTTTAAAAATATATAGTTTATTGTTGATATAACTCACTCGATATGAAAGTATAATTCATTTGATTATTTATTTGAATGCATTATTCTGTCTGTTGTGTCTCATACTTTGTATTATTAGCTACAATTCATTTTTTATATTCTTGTGTTGAAAAACTGAAGCACATCGAATAAAGAGATGATGGAAATCAGGGCTGATAATGAGTAAAATAAAATCATTTTCAAACTGGTGATACAAACAGCAGCTGCTCATGAAAGATCTGATACATGAGAAGAAAAGAGGAACACCAAAAATGTGCAAGAATGTTGTCAAATTGTTTAAAAACAGACCAGAGACTTAAATTTCTCCTCTGAGTGAAAAAAAGGTTTTATTTGGATAAAAGTTTTCCTCAAAGAACAATTGAAAGAATTCATAATTCTCTAAATATAGTTTATAAAATTATCTATAGATAAAAAAAAATGAACATTTTTATTCTTTCAAAGTCCCAACAGGCAAATTTAAGCTTTTTAAATTTTCCTCCCCAAATAATTTCTCAATAATATTTGATTCATAAACTGACTTGAATGTTGACATGATTCAGGTATTCAAGAACTAGTTTGAGCTCCTTCAGAACTTGACTGGAAGGATTCAGATTCAGCTTTTATCACCAAATTGTGCAAATAAATTATTTTGTTTATGTATTTTTAAACAAATTTAAAAACCAGGTCATTTGACAATAATAAAGAAAACACTGAAACTTAGTTGGAGAGATTTTCATGCCGTTTTAAAGGATCTTGGTTATATTTTGTTGGAGAAACGTGTGACATTTCCTTTTTGCTGACCAATCACGCGGCTGGAACGTGATATGAACAGAAGAAAGAACATGTATCTAACCATGGTCTTTGTCAGCACATACAGTATATCTACATATCCATAACAATGTTCTATTTTTGGCTGTTGGAGGGATATATTTCATTTGAGTGGTGAACAGCTCAGTTACACTGAAATTAGAATCATGTAAAATGTTCGTGTTCATTGTTTCTCATATCAGCTGTCACTACAAGGTCTACACAGGAATACTCTTGGCTGATTACGAGGGCTTTAAGCACACTATGATTAAGTTCCAGAAACGGACTCAAAATATAAACATAAAATAAAATAAAATAGTCTCGATGGAAGTTCCAGAGTCATCAGCATGGGGGTTATTCAGCAGTGTCCCAAAAGGAGGATGTAGGAAGTGGGAAAATTGATGTGTCTAAGGATCAATACTGAAGCTCATTTAGATTTTGACTGTGAAACTAAATCTCATTGTGGCCACTGCTTCAGGGACATTGTTCCAGCTGCTGATAATTTGTGTGGAGATGGTGAAAGAGGCATCACCATTTAAAAAAGACATTAGGAAACGTTTGAATTGAGTAAAACAGCCTGTTGTTTGATTACTGCAACTGTGCTTCAATATGTTAGATGATGTCCATCATTACTGGAATTTCTTAAGTGTAAAGATTAAGTAACTCAGTGAGGATCCAAATCAATTACATTACATTATATTGCTCATGCGCCTCAATCAGATTGTGGCCTGGGCGGTCGTCCACATTGTTCATAGCAAAAACTGCCCCTGCTTCAATCTTGAAAGTTTCTGAAGTGACTTTGATAGACATGCCTCTGTGTGCATGAAGGACTCAGCCAATCAGAAAGCTGCATTCTCCTGATACAGTCAGTGTGTGACAGCTGACAGGTGCTGCAAATGTAATGATTTTAGAGATTATTACATAGGATTACAACGCGGTGATGTTTTTAACAAATTCCACTGCTCTTGTAACCTAAGATTGAATGTGCATATGATGGTTCACTTCTCCTGACTAACCTGATCAATTTGATGCATCACAGGTAGTCAGAGGGTTCATAGTGTGTGCTGTGTGCTGAGCGAGTTGGTGTGATGGCGAATGGCGTTGCCATGTTAATATGGTAGAACATGACGTAGACCGATGTCTAGAGACCAGATACAAGTTGGATTGACATTTATAGGTAAAAGTGTCTCTCAGAATCGTTGAAGGATAATCTGAGCTCTTTTTTATATAGGTTTTAAGGTGGGGGCGTGTTTTAATGTAAAATCAGTTGCCATGGTAACTCAAAAAGCCACAGAATCATGATAGTACTGCTCTGGTGAGCATCCTGGTCAGTACGATGTGTCATACGCTGGTGTGGTTTTTGGAAAGGTGTGTCACCATGGTAACCCAAAGTTTCAAGTAAATAAGAAATTAGACTTCTGGAGACCAAATCAATCGAATTGATGTATCACACGTGGTCACATGACCTACTGCTTGTCCTGCGTGCTCAACGGGTGCATTTGATGGCGAATGGCGTTGCCACTGTCACACGGTAGGAGATCTGTACGAGATCTTTAAATCTGTGATACGTCAATGTCTTTGTAATCCGATTAAATTTGGAATGACGACCAGTGGAGAAAGTATGTTGCAACAATACATCAATGTAATCTTTCTGTCCTGTAAAGAGTCCAGATTAAGAGAATAACAGGTGCCACATGAAGGAGACCTGTACAGTACCTTCCCACAGCAGGCCCTTAATCACAGCACACTGAGTTCTACCAGGTTCTATTAAGTTCTATTACACTTTTCAGGACATTTTACAATTTTATGAGCAAATCTGCTGCTGGGTTAGAAGAAAGGAACGGAAGAATATTCAGCCACTCTCTCACTTTCAGCACCAAAAACACTCTTAACAACATTTTATTCCACTTTCAGAGACTTAATAGATTAATTTTAAACGTCATGGAAATGAGACTGAGTGAGAATATCTCATTTTCTTTTCTTTGGTGAAACCAGCATCTAATTCTGGATCATGGCAAAGTTTGAGCTACTGAGCTCTGCTGACTCGCCCCCCTGTGGTAGATAATCATCCTGCTTCCTGGTGTTTGATTTTGGTTAATGAAAAGTTTCTGTTCGACATGAAAATCGGATAATTCTGAGGAAAAGGGTAAAAAATGTATAACTGTGACATCTGAAACACCTATAATGGTGTTGTTGAAGTGTTAGTTTGTGTTGAGCTGTTTTTGGACGACGTGGACACGAAATGGACACGTGTTTTTAATATCAAGTCCCTTCATTTACATGTAGAATGATCACAGACACAGTTTAGCATAATGCAGTCCAGCAGAACTTTACCACAACCTTTAGTGTTCATCAGGAATCTGTTCTCTTTATGGTTGTTGTGTTTTTTTTATGTTTTTAATTTATTTTGTGCCTCTCTGATGCCATTTAATGTCCTGTTTAGATTTTTGTGCCTGTCACTAGTCATTTTGCATCTATTTATAGTTCTTTTTACATCTACTGGATGTTTTTCCATCATTTTGTGGTCTTTTTTATTCAGCTTTGATCATTTTACAGAGAGCTTCTTTAGGTCATTTTGTCTCATATTTGTGTAATTTTGTCACCTTTGATGTTTTCTCATCTGGTAATAACTCAATATCACGTTTACTTATATTTTCATTTGCATGTTTCTTTTGTAGTTTTTTTTCTGGGATGCGTTTTTATTATTTCTGGGATAAAACCAGGCTTTACTGACTCTTTGACCCCTGACCTGTAGGTCTGCTCAGTAATCTGTTCATAATTATATTCAAACAAAAGCGAATCTTCACCTTTAATTACAAGAAAAAAATATTTGTGCTATAATATTATCACTTTTTGTAAATTATACGGACGAGATTCCACACGAATGGAAGAAAACAGGAATATAACTGATTATCAAACTGTAACTGTAAAGCTTTTAGATGTTTTAGATGTGAGAATACAGAGGATGGGGGAAGGTTCAGGCTTGTACTGCAGAACTATCAGGGGTAATAAACCGGAGGGTGGACGTGCCCCTCTCCTCTTCTCTATCTGCTCTTCCGCAGTGCACTTGCAGCTGAGCAGCACTTCGGACAGGACGGTCTCCTCCACCTCCTTCCCCTCCTGTCTCTTTATCCGTGTGCGTGCTTGTGAGAGTAATAGTGGTGGTGTTAAGAGGACGCACCGACAGGTTCCTCCGACTCTGGCGCAGAGGTCCCGGACAGACGCACGATGGTGCGGACTCATTGATAAAATTAGTATCGCTGGAATTAAAATGAGTTCTCCTGCTGAGCGCCTCTCCTCCTCCACATAGCGCTGCATTCTCTGCTTAAGATCTGTTTTATGTGAGTCCAGCAAACGAAGCAGGATGGCTAATACATTATCGCTGCTGTTTTTGTGCGCATTGGTAAGTCTGCAGGCTACTGTACTGTCTATTCCACAAATACTGCGAGAAATGTATGTTTATATTTAAACTAATCTTATCCATCTTTTCTGCTGTTTTTATGTTCTCAATCTGTCGTTTCTGCATCGCACATGTAAGATGCGCTTGTAATAAACCTCTAAATAAAACCGTGGTTTGGATTTAAAAAGTTCTGAGACAGTTTGTAGACAGTTTATGTGTTGCTGCAGGGATTTTACTTTCTTAAAGGACTTAACGTGGTGTTTATCTGCTATCTGCAGGTGTCTGATTGAGTCAAACACTTACTGATTTTTGTGTCCAGGTGAAATACATTCAGTCACTCACATACATGCACCCCCCCATCATGCAACTGCTGGTTTTCAGTTAGGGGAGGAAACATAAACAGGGCTACAAGGATTTCTGAAAATCTGAAATTTCTTCCTGAAACACTGGGCTGCATCCAAAGATCTGAGTCCTGTGGCAGAAGCTTTGATCTAGGCTTTAATAGGATTAATGAACGGAAGTAATTTATGTCTGATTTTTATTGTAATTTGGTCAGAATGTGGGTTTAGACCAAGAATATTTTAAGATGATGGAGCACTTTGGAAAGTAAATAGATTAATTAAGTCTGTGTTCAAAAAAGAGCTTGAATAATTTGCTTGATTTCTGCATAATACATGAGGCTCGTCTGACAACATGAAAAAGTTAATTATAGAAGATGATAATAAAGCGCAGAGCAGAGGGTACATCCTCCCAGCACTCTGGTATGTCCACAGCAGCTGGTCTAATTGGGCTGCACAGCTCAGTCATCATGTGAACAGGCCTGGATGTGAGGGGACACTCTGTTATGACAGCTGGCGTAAAGGATGGCGACAGTCGCTGCACTTTGGTAGAATTAAATTTAGAAATAAACTCACAAATTGGCCATGAAATTGAGGAGAGTACAAACCAAGTACATCACAGCTGTGTCACTCTGCAGTTTTGTGCATCTCCCTGCTGCTGGCGAACAAAATTTTCACTTAATTTGTTTTTAATCAGTTTTAACTGCATGACATGCCAGGTAAAAAGTGTTGAATTTAATTGTTTATTTCTACAGGTTTGTTGTATTTAAACAGGTTGTCATCTGAAAACTGACAATGAAAATGATAAAAATCCTCCCTCCCCTGCAAACATGAATGTTTTCAAGTTCCAGACACCAAATCAGGAACAGCAAACTCCAAACAATGTTAAGACAGTTACATGAAAAACAATGAGTAGAAACCCATGTTTAGAGCATAAAGTTGAATGACAGAGAGAGGGAAACATTGAGCAAGAGAAACCAAAATGCGAAGACAAGAGCTGCTGGCTGCTCAGTACATCTGTTTCTGAATGGAAGCAGGAACAGCAGGGAGGGGAGGAGCAAGGAGGGACGAATGAGAGACACAAAACATAAAAATGATGTCTCAGCAAATGTGAATTAAGTGGAAATGAGGTTTTACTTATTACATAATAAAAGCCGCAGGACATAAAAGTGATTCAGCGTAACAATTTTCTTTGTTTCCGAAATGTTAGATACAAATTCTTTTTATTAAACATTGTTATATGCACACCAGCAGAGGAAGCCTCAGTTCTTCTGCCAGTAAGCTGCGTGGCATTTATATCAGAGAGAAGTGAGAAGATGAGAAACAAGAACTGAAAGATGAAAATGAAAAAACAAGACAGCGAGACAGAAGAAAGATCTTGATTTATGTTACACAAGGTCAGACAAAAATAAACACACGCAAGAACTTTAAATTGAGTCAGTCGTCTGTCAGAATAAATGCATGCACATTCATGCACATGATCGAATTCACAAAAAGCAAACAGCTGGATTTCATTGTTTTACAGGTTCTTTCAAACCAAAATTAGTTAAAATAAAACATTTTTCTATATATACATTTATGATGGATTTTTTGACAACTTCCTGTAATTTTTTTGCTTCTTCTGGAAGTAAAATAAGTAAAACTGTGTTTGTGTGCACCAGTGGGGTGCAGAAGCAGATGCTGACATTCTCAGCAGCTATCACGTCTGGACAGTAATTAAGATGGGCATGTGTATAACGTTGTGCACACACAAATATCCGTCTTCTGCCTTGGCGGCGGCTTGTTTTTTGGCTCAGGATTAGAGCTGACGTGGCTTTAGGGGAGCTATTACAGCAGTTTAGATGACAGCTTTGTTCAAAGTGTAGCTCATACAAGTGCAGGCAACATGATTTATGATGGATCCTGATTGTAGTTACATTTAAACAACAGGTTGGACACCTGGGAGTAATTTTCATCAATTTGTTTTGCTGCACATGTTTAGGTCATTGTGGCTCAGTGCTGTATAAGAATCACTGCCTGCATGAGATTTTTGTATTTACTGAACTGGGCTTCCTGTGTGCCAGGTGACATTAGCGGTGGCATCTAAGACGGAGCAGGATTTGTATCCTGAATGTGAATCTGGCAATTTTACCGACAGCGGGGAATGCTGCGTGGAGTGTCCACCTGGAGAGGGAGTGGTGAAGGAATGTGGTGCCACTCAGACTGACTGCGCTCCGTGTTTGGACAGTAAGTAATGATTTTTCACGGTCTGCAGCTTTCACCTCATACAAAAGTTCATCCAGATATAAAAAAGGAGAAATGTCAGCAAGCAAAAAGGGGTTTTAATGCAAAATATTTACAAGTCTTAAATACAAGTTTATCAGTTTTTGATCCTCGTTATACCTACTGCTGCAAATTTTAGGCATTATTGATTAATGAGCTAAACTTTCTGCCAAAGAAAGTTGACACACAACACTGGTATCCACTTTAAAAGATACCACAATGATTCTGGTTAGAACTCTTGTTGTTCGTCTGCTCTTCACTCAGCCGCCATATGCAGATCACAAGTCTGCATGCTTTAAAATGTGAAGCAGTTTGTGGTGCGTTTAAAGTAAAATTATTGTTGGTCTTTGCATGAACTGTAATCTTAAACTCAGCTATCAACAGTTTTCAGCTGTTGTTTTGGATCTTTTACATATTTTGTATTTTTTCAAATGTTTATGTGGTTGCAGCAGTCAGTTTTCACACAAAGATGTAAAATGGTTTACTGTCAACTCTAAAAATACAATATTAATACTTTTAAATCAACATAAAGCCCAAAAATCTGAAACATTACATGAAAAACAGAAAACATGTGCACATTCCACTTACTGAATCAGTTTAAATTCCAACTGAAAGGACCATCGAGGCCAAAATAAATAATTATTGCCTAATTTATTTATCTGGATTAAGTGTATTATTTTCTTGTATTTATTGTCACCACATACAAGACTGGGATTTATATGTTTTATGCCTGTAAGTGGGTCCAAATGTGTTTGCTTACAGCTCAGCTTAGGCTGTGAACCATTAACACTTACTCAACAGGCCAAAGCTGGGAGACATGCCAACTTCAAACAAGACGAAGAAAAGAAGAGTCAAAGCTGCAAATATTTTAAAACTCTCTCCTCATTTCATTCTGGTAGTAATTTTTTCCCTTAGCATGCAAAGTAAACGTCACAGTGTAGGTCGTCTACATTCCTGCAAATCGCAGGAAAAACTGCAGATCTGATGGTGGTAATAATTCACCATGCAAACATGGTAACAAATCATTTGGAGAAACAACTCAGTCAACTCAATATCATGATTTCTCTGGAGGAAAGCCTGTTAATGTAAAGAAAAAAATGGTTAAAAAACATCATGGTTGTTTTTGTTGAAATGGCTTTAGAGTTCTCTTTGACAGAAAGCTGATTCCTTACATTTAAAGTTTGGCAATGTCACAAGGTAAAACTTTAACAACCAGAAATTCAGGAAAAAAAAAAGGTAAAATATAGAGAAAACTAAACATTTATTGTTGTGTAGTAAATAAATAAGAATTCAACCAGTCTGGTTATGCTTTTGCATCAACAGTCAAAAAGTCCAAAGCAAAGTCACTGAGACATCATCAACAGTTTGCCTTGCGTGTAATTTTCATGTGCAGATGCGAAACAGCATTTCATTTTTCCTATAATCTAGACTGACCATCAAGAATAATTCAAACATTTTCTCCCTCCTTCCTACATTTATCCCACCAACCTTGGTCGCCTTCCGTCTTCTGCTGTAGTCTCTTTTCTCAGAGATCATCTTGTCGCCCCCTTCCCTTCTGTTGCTATGACTCATCGACTGGATTAGCAGATAAGATGGTATTAGAAAAGCCAGGCACCAAAGGGCATGATCTGCTCATTTATCATGCATACTGTTACACTGATGCATCTTCACTCATTTGATCCTGCTAATTAAACCATATTGAAAAGCCTATTGTACTTCCAACAGTGAGCAATTATCCCGATCTGCAGTACAGGAACAGTACTCACAGCTGATAAACACTCAACAATTAAGCTGAAATACCCAAGAGGTTGCACCCAATTTCATGTGCAAATGCATTATTATGCATGCGAATATTGTTTTAGTTGCAGCAGATAAAATCTTAATGTACTTGAGACCCTCAGATAAATCTGAGTTGGATCCATACTGAGGTTAAATGTGAAGACACTGCCCTTACCTAAAAAATCACATGCCGTAAATACATTTTTTTTAAGTGCTGTAATTAATAATTAACGGGTAAAATTTGACAAACTCATTTCCTGTTTCATGGTAAATATGGGCAGATCTTTATTTACCATGACCGCCCTTAATGTCCCACTTCCTGCCAGTCAACCCCCCCCCCCATCAACAACCCCCCACACAGGGTTTGGTCTTCCGATCTGAGCATCACCAGAGCTGAAATATTTATCAGTCTCTTCCGCTTTTCTTTGCTTTAAAGAAAAACAAGACAACTGGACCTGTATCACTTGACGAACCTTTCAGAAAGACTTACCCCAGATGAAAAAAAGCTGGAGGAGACAGAGTAGAATTTAAGAGGCTTGCCATCAGGTCTCACTAGGGATTTAGGGAGGAAAGAAAGTAAAACCACAGACGCGTATGGAGAAGGGATGAAACAGAGCATTGCTCCCAACTTTGAATTGTGAGGGATAAAAAATGGAAATTGAGATTTTCCTCTGGCAGGTCTTCCAAGTAGACAAAGCGTTCCCACAAAGATTAAAAAATTCAATAACAGGATGTTAGAATAAATGTTAATTCTTAAAAAAAAACCACATTTACTTTATTCTCCTATTTCTAACATTAAGAATATTCTAAAAACACCTGTTTGAAATCGGAAGATTAGTCGACCAGTAAAGTAGAACAAACAATTAGACACAGAAATGTTTTAAGTGAAACCAAACAGAGCTGTCATGCAGCTTTCCAAATGATGATTTATCTTTTATTTTCTGTAGAAAGGTTAGCAGATTGAGTGGAAAGAAAAGTGTGTCCTCCTTAAAACACAGACCCTGTCAATCTGTGAAGTGAGAGAAATGTCCAGCGTCACTAAAAGCTTCCCACAAAGTGCTGATTGTGAAGATCACTGAGCAGTTTCAAGGCCATCCACAGCTACATTATTAATGACACTAATGGGACCGAAAAACATCAGCGTTAGTAGAGGGGCTGAAGTGGCACATTTAAAGTGCAACAAGCCCCCCACTCAAAGCCACATCTCCCTTTACCTACACAGGCAAACATGAAAACTCTAAACGATATGCTGCTCGGTTCATCACTCAACTGGGGACAATTAGAAAGAATCTCATATTTTATTAAAGAAGGCACTCCCAATCTAATTCTTGATGGCCTTTAACTTTCCTCTTTTATTCCTGGATAAAAGCACTGACGCATAAGTTAAATATCTTCTGCGCTGGTGGCGCACTCGCTACATATGGTCACATTTAGCTGGATTGTTTACATGCAAGGACTGCAAGTGGGCTCATGCATGTAGGTTAAAATTAGAAAGGAAACAGCCTACATGTTGTGTGATAATTGAAATGGATGAGCAGGGGAGCTTTACAGGTTCAGCTTGGCTGCAAAGAAAACAAGGGCTTTCAAGCTCACTAATTCAAATAATTGTTTACCTTGGAGGTCTGTTGTTTATCTGGGTCTGGATTGTTTGGCCAGTGTCATTCTCCACTTCCAACTCTGCCTCCAGACAGCAATAAGTGCAAGAGGTGAAGACAGACA
The DNA here is from genome assembly GCA_006937955.1 of Pachypanchax playfairii. Lineage (NCBI taxonomy): Eukaryota > Metazoa > Chordata > Actinopteri > Cyprinodontiformes > Aplocheilidae > Pachypanchax > Pachypanchax playfairii. The sequence goes on from SSNP01000037.1 coordinate 663,470, forward strand.
CAGCAAAAAATATTGCATCTGATGTTATAGCTGAGAGGGAAACAGACTAACATCAGTTCAGTTATACATCAGCAACACTTTGATTACTAATTTTGTTTTTTTTTGGAATGAACTCGGAGCACCAGACCACCCTCTGAGACTGTTTCTGATTATGTTGCGTCGAATAGTCTAGAGGTTCATTCAAGCAAATCCAGTGACGGCTTACGCGACGTTCTGTCTCCTCCCTACCTGCTTCCATATCATTACCTCCATCTGCTCCGCTCAGTCTGCCTGTATAATGTGACTGGCCTCATATCATACTGCTGTTTACAAGGTGTTCAGATCCTCTGTCAGTGCCAATGTTTACCTGGCAGAGCCGTGAACAATGTAAAAGCAAGTGCTGCACATCACTCAAGGGTTTTTCCACACGCAGTTACTCAACACGACAAGACCTAAAGCAGTTCTCATAAATAACACACACACATACATCTCAAACATGTGGAAAGGCAGATAAGAGTTGCGCAAAGGTCCCACGCCTCGACACAGCCATGTGGATTTATTTACAGTTTTCACCAAATCCTGATGATTTATTTCACTGTAAAACAAAGAGAATTAAAACAATGAGGAGATTTTAACACAGGCCTCATTTTGTAACATCAAAAAATGAAATGGGTGGTTTCTGGTGTAAATTACACATTTTTATTTGCTGCTTTCACAAGGATTTTTTTTATCTCATAATCTCATGTTGTGAAACGTTAAGATTAAACCTCCTCCTACGCTTTGGCAAACCTCAGGTTTGCTTCACGGATCAAAAAGTCCTGCTTTGTGATGTTTTTGTCTGAACTAATGCGTTCGCAAGGTGACCGTTCTCATATTAAGCATGTCATAAGAAGTGAGAAGAGAAATGGAGAACGGTGACGCTGCCTGTGGAATCTGAGCTGTTGTTTTTTCCCGCTCAGGCTCTCAATCCACATCTTATTCACTCACTAAAACAAACTCATGTGGCACACAAACACTCTCCTTCTTACTGTATGCATAATTCAGCAGGCATCCAATTATATCTGAAAATAATTCTATAGAAACATGCAATATTAATAGAACATGTTGTGCCCCAAGGAACTCTCAATGTAAGAATAAGTTAATTTGACATCATCGCTTATGTGTTGAACTTTCCTAAATCTTCCTGATGCAAAATGTTTCTGGAGAGCAAACCTGAAGTAATTGAAAATCAGCCGGCAATTAGTCACGATGGCTTTTACCGCTTTCTATTCAATACAGTTCTCAGCATCTTCGCTGCGGCTGACAATCTTTAATGTTTACAGCTTCAAAAAATCAATAAAATGTGATGAAGTGTTTCAGAACAAATGTCTTTTGGACACAAGAGCTGATTTTTATATGCACTATAACTTACTTACATCTTGTTAAACTGAAGCCAGTTAGTTTAGTATATGTTCATGTATATCTGTGTGTCCAAACATGGTGAAGACTTAGAAAATGTTTGTCAAAAGAAGAATTAAAGCAGGTTTCTGTTCATCTTTTACTGCTATATAAAAGTTTGTACTTGTTATTATTTTTTCACTAGCTTACTTTTTGAGTTTTAACTGGTTTGGCCCCATTTTGATCTGTTAATCATCGACGTTGCGGCCAAGCTAACGGTTCTCCGAGATGATCCACGTAAAAACATAAAGCAGATCAGGATTTTACAGTTGTCGCCCCAAACCTGTGGAAAACTTTACTTCTCCAGATGTGAAGATGTGCGTAGCACAGACTGGAAACATTCCTGAAACTCATCTCTTTCTCTTTTTTCTTGATTTTTTTATTCAAGTAGGACGTGATACTTACTTTGATGTTTAGTTTCTTTCTTTACGGACCATGTTCTCATCTGAACTGAAGAATTATGTTTGTGCCAGTTAAGAAAGTCCAGCTCCCTCCAAAGCCTTTTTATAAAACAGTTTTAAGAGCAGATATTCAGTAAGTGTACGTGGATGCACATGCACTTTGCTTGCTGTGTATCACTGAGATTGTAAATGTTTACTCAGCACAGCGCAAACACATTTGGATCAATATCATAATGAGCACAGCAATCTTTTGACTTATTATCCAACAAGAGCACCTTTCTAGTCCTGGAGCACAAATTACTGAGAGCCTTGGAGATCAGAGTGTCCTTCTGACTAATGAATGTGCAGTAAACATGATTAATGTTATTAGACTCACAGTTTATTTCCTTTTTATTTTCCTGTTTCTCTGTTTTCTAACCCCACCCTCCTTCTCATATGACTCTTCCTTCTCCTTCAATCTGTCCTCTGACCTGTAGGTGAGACCTTCTCCGAGAACTACAGTCACACAGAAAAGTGCATGCCATGCACTCAGTGCACCGGCTTGATGCGGATGGAGACGCCATGCACCGACTCCAACGATGCAAAATGCGTCTGCAACTACAACTACTTTTATAACAGGTTGTCTGAACAATGTGAGCAGTGCACCGTGTGCCCGGTGGGAAAAGGCGTGTACTCTCACTGTGATCATGATCACGACACGCAGTGTGAGGAGTGTGTGGATGAGACCTTCTCTGATCGGGAAAGCTCCCTTGAACCCTGCTTACCCTGCACCATCTGTGATGAAGAGACTGAGGTGCAGAAGGCTGATTGCACACCAGAGTCTGACTCTGTCTGCTACAGTAAGTTAGCCACACAATCAAGTCACTTCCTGACCTGCAGCTGCCAGTTTACACACCAACAAATCAAGGACATTTTTATATCAGTTGCATGCAAACATTTTCATCTCACCTTTCAAGATAAATCAAAGAAATGATGCAGATACATTTTGTCAAGGCTCTTCTTTCTTTTTTGAAATCCAAGATATTTTAATTATTCTTTCAGAATTTCAACATTTGGAAGAACTACTCAGTCTTTAGAGAATTCTGTTTGTGAAATGAATTAGATGTCAGACTCAGCACAGATGTGAAAACTCCGTGGTCGTGCTACAGCGATTTGCAAAGTGAAGTTCTCTGCTGTTATCTACAGAATGACCGGAGGTCTAATGGGATAAAGTTCAGAATATGCAGCTTTTTGTGTCTTTTTCATCATTTGACAAATCTAAACTGTAAACACAGTGAGAATTCAATTATAGCTTTAGAGATGCAGTTTGGATTGTTTTCAGATTTTATATTTTGGCCATAAAACCTAGTTAGAAAGAATACGACTACTGACTTGGGTCAGAAAAGATATAATAGGCTTCTGTTTCAAGCTGTTGAATGTTTTTGTTTGGCCTGAGTTATAAGAACTGAACTGAGCATGCAAATGCACCAGCTTATTTGTACCACACCACATATCAAGCATGAAAGTACCCAAGCTAGAAAACATGAGAAGTTACAGATCACAAACTTCACATTTGTTTCAAGCCAATTCAGATCAGGTCTTCAGTTACAGTTGAACAAAACACCAGGAGTGACTTCTTTATGTGTCATGCTTAAAGATCAGCTGTGGTCAGCTGGAAGTTGAAATTTTTAGCATTAAAAGGTCAAAAACTACTGCAGTGTCAACACGGACACAATCAATAACCTGCTCACCCAACAGAACAGTAAAGGTGGCTTGCAAACCAGGAGGCTGTGAATTCACTTACATCCCACAAGTAACCATGGATTCATAAAGAAATTGCATTTTTAGTCCAATACTTGCTATTTTACCTTCATTCTTCAGTTGTGGATTGATTTAATGTTCCTAAAATCTCCATTAGAATCTGTAAACGGATTCAGTTTATGTTGATAATTTGAATTTAGCTGTTTGTGTTGATGTCTTCAGTAATAACACAGACTTGCTGGAGGTTTTGTGAATTTTTTTGCCTCGAACTTTCTTTTATTCTAATCTGAACTGTTTATATCTGAACAGTTGTTCAACACGTTCTTGTCGATGGACAGTGGGTGATTAAATTCCTGTTTTAATTGAATGTAATGGGGCTGAAAGGAAATGGAGAAATGGAGTTGAAAAAAAAAAAGATACGATCTGGAAATGTAAATGTGGTGGAAAAAAAAAGGCTGATTAACTTAAATCGTGAGTAAATAACATTTCCTTTCATTGGTGCCTAACACCATTAGAGGTGGAATGTTTGTCTTGAAGTCTCAGTGAGATCACGTAAAATATACTGCAAACTTCAACTCCCCACAACATTTCCACTACATATCTAATGTATAGACGTCACAATACGGCCCTTTTAGCACCCACCCAGGCAGCTCAACTTTGACCTGCGTCATCCTGACTCACGGCACGAAAGTAGCTGTAATGGTAGAGATGGAGATGGACATCGAGCAACCATATGAAAGGAAAGCTCTGTTAAATAGTGACAGTAAGCCTGAGGGTAATGACTGAAGACACATGTGGTGTGATGATGTTACTGGACTTCCATGGTGGTCTTTGATGACTGTGCACACGGACATGTTTTTTTGCAGCAAACTATAAGTCACCTTCTTGGGAATCCCATCTTGTTTGTGCAATCCTTTCTCATACACTTTCAAAATCTCGTGTCTGCATTAATGAAAATATGATTGGGTATTTTCAAATCCCCAAATCCCCAGTTCATATCCAGCTGTCAGCAAGTGTCGATTACATGATACAATGACAATGAGAAAAGAAAGAGAAAGGAACAGAGATGAAAACAGACGCAACGCTGCAGCATATGTGCTGTGCTGGTATTCTATGCTGAAGGGTCGATATGAGTCCTGGGATTTCTTCTGCTCGTGCTCAGGTTTCGCTGAGTGACCTCTATGAGCAGCCACACACTCATGCACCCTCCTACACACACACACTTACAAGTTTCACAAATCCAAAGTCTTTTGATGAGCATTCCAAATCAATACAGCTGATAGCAGCCTAACATCACACATGCACATCCTCTTGCTTCTGCCAAGTGCAATTTAACATCCACATTTTTCATTAAACTCCAACCAGCTCACATGTGTGAAAACCTTTGATCTGAAATCGAAAACACTTTTGCTGACATTCTGTGTCCATTTTGGCCTCTTCGTCCGAAGGCTGCTGCTCAGTCTCTGTGTGCCTGACATGTTTGAGCATGTGTTTAAGTGTTTGTCCTCAAGAGCAACAGAGGGAAAGATTAAAAACACAGATAACGAGGAAGTTGTTTTCTCTCCTTTGCTTCAGTCTCATTGGACCGACCCTATCACCTTCACCCCCCTTCCATCTCTTCCCACAGTAGCCCTTGAGTGGACAGGCTAGTCGAGTGGTGGAAGCTGTCCAGTGTGCATTCAGTGTCTTCATCGCTGCAGTATAATTACTCCCTCTAATCAGAGCACTTTACAGCAGCTTCTCTGTTCATCTGCACCCCCTCCTCTCTTTCCTAACACTCTGGCTTTCTGTCTGCCCTCCCCTCCACTCTTCCTATTAACGCTCCCCAATTGAATACAGAGCGCTCACTTGAATAATTTGTAGTATGTGTGTGTGTGTGATGGATGTGTTCTTGCCAGGCAGTTGTGATAGACACTCAGCTGAGACAGAGGGAGAGTGTTTGGTGGCTGATAAAGAAGTCTTTGTACATTTTCAGTGCCTGATAGTTGCTCATCTCCTTCCTGAACTGGCAGAAGCCAAGACATCAACCTCCGCAAAAGACCCTGGGGTTAAATTCACCATAAAGACCTCAGTGGCTCATAAAAATTAAATCATTTTCTTCATCCCTCTTGTGTCCACACCCCAGTAATAAACACATCTCCGCCCAACTCATAAAATCCTGAGCTAGTTTTATTTTGTTTCATGAGTGTTTTTAAACCCACTGAAGCTCAAATGGACTTGTCAAAGGTCCAACACCACCTTTAAGCTCTTACTCTGTTCCAGCTGAGGTGCAGTTTGCAGCCCCTGCCGCCTCAGGCTTATACTTTGGTCTACAGCCAGCTGTGTTTTCGTCAAACTGGAGAAATATAAAACACTGTGAGTTATAATAAAGATGAAACACCCTGTGCTTTAACCTTCTCTGGTGGGTCAGTGTTAAGTGGTACTGTCAGGAGGGGTGTGATCTTGGCCAAGAAGACAATTTACTAGAAGTCCTGAAGTGTGACTAACGAAAGTGGAGCTTGAACATTCAATGAGCATTTACAGTATCACAGGAAGACAAATGTATTCATACTCTTTCAAGGACTATAAGTGGAGACTAACTGCATACAAGGATAGATTGTCTGCACACCTTTATCTTTTTTCCACACCTTCTATTCAGAAATTATTATATTTGCAAGCTCATGTTGCACTACTAATAGCATTAGCCATGGCAGCATTAGCCGGATGATGCATGGCAGAGCTGAGGAAACCTGACTACATCAGAGGAAAGGTCAAGAAATGCATGTAATACAGACTCCTGCGTTCGACTTCTCTAAACACTGTTCCCTTTTAGACAGACCCAAATCAATAGAACAGCTTTAAATAGGTCTCTGCAATATGCATGTTTCTAAGTATGGCATGCACATGTGCTGAAGCGTTGTATCTTGTGTAAGATGTTCCAGTAAACCAACTCCCTTTATGTGAGGCAGAAGTGTCTCATCATCACAACACTGACAGACATGGACCCTTAATACAAAACAGAAACTTTTCAAATATATCCACATAAACTGCCCATTAAAATCCCATTGGACTATTTAAGGTAGTAACCATGTGTAAATTATGCAACAAATCAATGTGGAGAAACTTGACTGTCTGCCATGTCAGTGAAAAGAGAATAAAGGAGGCAGCTTTTGGCTGTGATGGTCCACTGAATATCTTTTTTTCTGTGGTCTGCAGCAGTTTTTATTCTCGTTTGTGATAGATTTTATTTTCTTTTGATATTCTTTGGGAGGTTTTCAACTTTGATGATTCGACACTGATTGTATTTTTGTATTAGGAGAAAATATTACTTGTCTAGTAAGTGTTAGTGCACAAATTATCAGTTATTATGAGTAATATAATGTTTCAACAACATCAATAAAGATATTGCAGCTAATTAGGGTAAAAAACATCTGGTGTTTATCCAGGTTTTGAGATGTTTATTAAATCAGTCAGTCATTTTCTGTACCTGCTTATTTCTGCTCAGGGTCATGGGGAGCTGGTGTCTGTCTCCAGCAGAGGCGGATTTACACCTGGACAGGTCGCCAGTCCATCACAGATGTTTGTTAAATATTTAGGGAAATAATTGATAAAATTGAAATTCTAGAAATAATTTTAGAGTGATACAGCTGACATGGAAATGGTTGTCAGTGAAACCAAATAACATATTTATGTAGCAGTGGTCATTATTGAGTTTTATGTAACTTTATCTCCCCAGATCAGATTTAATTTAATTTATTTAATTTTGTTTATAGAGCAGTTGTTTACGAAAAGTCAAAGGAAGTTCAGTTCATAAATGAAACGGTTTGAGTTGATTCTTTTTGTAACAGGTGTACACAATCATATACACTTTAATTCCTATCCTGAATTGCATAGGGCAGCATTTTCAGGTAAAATATAAATATAATTTACAGTATAAAAAGTATACTGTATATAAAGGAGTTTGTCATAAGTAAAAAGATTAAAAAATTAACTAAATTGTAAAATATGTTTCCCACAAACTCTAATCTGAACATTTTACACAGAAATTACTTTTTATTTGTAGTTGTTTTTTTGGGGCATTTTGGAGGAAAAATAAAATAGTCAGCTTAGAGGTAACACTGGGTCTGCTTTCTGTATCACTATAAAACTGTTTCCAGTTGAAAGAAATAATTTGGTGGCCAAGTAAAAGAGTTCAAACATTTCCCACACTCTCAAGTGCGAAACTGATTAATTATCAGATAATAAATAATAAATAATGAAATAAATCATTTATAAAATGCCAGCAATGGGCCCTCAGTCAGAAGCACTAATCCTAACTTTTGTGATCAATCCCCAAAGTATTAAAGAGAGATCTCACAAACTTTGGCCTTGAAAGAAGCCTTAGGGGTCTCCACAGGGTTAATCCTGTGTGGGCCAGTACAAAACTAATAAGGAGCAGCCTGAGGTTCTGCTGGGATTTACAGGCTGAGAACTAGTTTCACATTCTCCATCCCCAACAGGCGGTTCAGCTCAAAGGAGTTTTGCTTTTGGTTGGATGGGTGCTCCTCTCAGTCTGCTTTAAACCTCAAGAGAATAAAAAAATCTGCAAGCCACTTCGTGAACTTCTGGATCTTCTAACAGATCCAACATGAGATACCTGAAAATAAGCTTTATGACAGGGCTGGAGGAACTGATGGAAAAAAAAATCTCCATCAAAGAGGGTGTGTTACTGCTCCAAGATGGGAAATTATACTGTCATTGAAGGAGAACACAAAGAAGGAGGAAACAGGACAATGTATGAAAATAATTTATTTACAGGCTGTGATAGAAGCCAGGCCTCTCCAGTAGCACTGTGATCTCCAAGCCTCTCTGGCCTCAGCAAAATCTTTACAATCAAAAAGATGACCTCTGTAAATCCAGAAACTTCATTTTTCAAAGATCCACATGGCCTTAATGTCATGCAATGTGCAGATATTGCACAGATTAGCATGTGATGAGAAGAAACCTGGTGTGCAAGGCTTAAACCAGGTCTGGCCTGGGCTGGTGAATGATAGAAATTTGCCTCCCCTCCTTGTTGAGAAAAAATTCCTGTTTCCTGAACACTGCAACTTAAGCCAGAACCCATCTGTCTATGAAAAGCAGCTGCTGCATGTGTGCAGTGCATCAGACATCTGGTTGGGACTAATCACACCCCAGTAAACAAGTTCTCTGCAAATAGTCTGCCATCATAATATGATTTTCTCTGCCACAGCAACTGATTGAAATGATAATTAATGCAGATACTTATGAATACAGTAAAATAGGATCCACTAACCGAGCTGTGGAGGTTAAGACTTATTTACACTTCTGTCCAATGGATTCATAAAAATGTGACTTGTATAGTCAAAGTAATAGCTTAAGGCTTCTTGTGATTCCTTTAGTGCAAACATACGTTTTACATTTGAGGTTTGAGTTAAATGTAAACACTCTCTTCTACTTTACCCTGAAATTTGATTCAAGTTGGAATCAGGTTTAAACGTCCCTCAGGAAAAGCATGTTAGCAGTGTCACTGTGAGCACGTTAGCATTTAGTGCAAGTATTAATGTAAAACCTGAAGCATAACTTTGTGTTTCTTCTTTATTCATCTTATAGATCCAAACCATCCTACAGATGACCCCATGATTTTGGATCCACTTCCATCCTCAGACGAGTACCTGTTCCCCGACAGCTCAGACAACCCGCTGCCAAGCGGAGAGACGACCACGTCCAGTGGGGGTTCTCCCCGCTTCCTGGGTCATGGCTTTAATGAAAACCTCATCCCCATCTACTGCTCGATCATGGCAGCCGGGGTGGTGGGCCTGGTGGCTTACATTGTGTTTAAGAGGTCAGTTGAAAAGAGAAAAAAAAACTCAAACTTTTGGCATCTTTAAAACATTAGCATAATTGAGTTTGGCACCTTAGCAACAAAGTAATCTAGTACAGAAAGAGTGAAAAGTGATGGAGATCTAGACTGTTGCTCAAGGCAACCTCACTTTTACACAGATGTTATCCCAGAAACCTTTTGCTCCAAAAAGAAAAGAAAAATGCAGTAAAATAAAGAAGTATTCGATTTGGTTGTGGTTTGGGTCGCTTCGACCCAATTCTTCCCAAAAAAGCCATAATGAGGTTTTTTCTGAAAGAAAGAAAACAACAACACTTAATGCATTACAGAGATTACAAACACATTAGTGACGACACAAAGCTGCAAAAGCAACCAGTGGAGCAGACACATACAAACGCAGGCTAAAACACATCTGAAGCAAGTAAACAAGCTCATTAAAGGCATTGATTGTTTGAATTGTGTCGACCAGGGGAAATCTGAGTGCCAGATTTATCAGCAGTCTCACACACTTCTGGCAAACACTCCATGTGCACTTTTTATTTTGCATTTACAGACTGAAAATTATGTGAATTTCTGCAAATGCGATTAATAAGTGGAGCTGTTAACTGCAGTGTATCATTCAAAACGTCATTAATAATTTAACTGTGATTTATGAGTCATTTATCATGAACAAGATGGTTGAGTTTTTCCATCCTGTCTCAGTTCTTTGTAACTTCGTAATTTTTATTAGACACTTAGACAACAACTAGGAACATTAAACATATTAAATTCTCACTTAATGTGGCTGCAGCATAAAAAATGAATATCCTGATTTTATAAAAGCAGAAGAATTGGCAAAAAATGGAAATGTTCATTCAAAATCTGCTTATTTATTTGACATTATTCCACAGGTGGAATAGCTGCAAGCAAAACAAGCAGGCTGCAAATAACCGTGCTGCAACAAGCAACCAGATGGTAACTCCAGAAGGTGAGAAGCTGCACAGTGACAGTGGCATCTCGGTGGACACTCAGAGTCTTCAGGAGCAGCAGCAGCAACAACAAGCCCAGGCTGAAGTCCAGCCTCAGCCCTCACGCTCACACACACAGGAACAGATAGGTACGCTTTTATTATTGCAGAAAATAGTTTTGGTGCAGAAGCAGATTCTTTTGAAACTAAATAACAGTAACCTGAAATTTGTCTTGTTTTGTTTTTTGAGCTAGTTTTAAACATACATTTCATGATTCAGCACCAATTACTGGGAGTCAGTTGAGTTTTTTCCAAAATATGAAGGGATTGAGGTGCTTTTTTTATCTCACCCAGAAGATAGACATGACCAAAAAATGGATATATTCCTTATTTGCATGTAAATGTTAAATGTGTGGAAATAAATTTATAACATCCTTCAAATCAATCAAATCAAAAATAATTTATTAATCTCCAAAGGGAAATTAAGTGTTTATTTTATTTTATTTTATTTTATTTTATTTTATTTTATTTTATTTTATTTTATTTTATTTTATTTTATTTTATTTTATTTTATTTTATTTTATTTTATTTTATTTTATTTTATTTTATTTTCCTGCCAAAACAGATAAATGAAGGATATGGGATATCTGCAGTAGAATGATGTTTTTTGTCTATTTTCTCAATTATACAGTCACAGAAATCTGTTTTCTTAGTTGTTGATATTTGTGTCTAAATTAGTCAGTGAATATCAGACAAAATGCGTTTGCAGGATAGATAACAGCATGTTTTTGATCTATATCTATATTTGTTCTCTTGATGCTTTCTTTAGTCTCTTGGGACTGGGAAAGCATTTTGAGTGTAGTCTACAAAGCATATTTTATCATGAAGCCAGACAAAATCGAAAAAGGTTTTGTAAGATGAACTCATTAAATGAAGTCTGGCTTGGAATCAACATCGTGCACTTTACTGATCTATTATAAAGCGATTTAACGTACTCTTAATTTACTTCCATTTTCGTAGTGCATTAAGAAAGACAAACAGGAAAAAGTTTTCAGTGCTTTTGTTTGTTAGATATCTGTCCGTAGTGCATTATCAGATTGTCAAATAACAGACCCCAAACCACAATTACACATCTGTTGGATGAACACATGAACACTCTCATGTGTTGTGGCATCAGAAAAAATATTGATAAACTTGGATTTAAAGAGTTGTAGCTCAGGATTTTATTTGATTTGTCTACATTTTTTCATTCTTTCAGCCAACAAAAGCAGAATACAGTGTAAAATAAGGGATTTATTTTAGAGAAGCAGCTTTGCAACGGTTCATTGAAAGAACAACTAACTTTTAACCCCATTCCCCTTGTTAATTTGTTGGCTCATTAGCAGGTGTTGCATGATGGGATCCAGGCCTGGGCTATTTTGCCTTTTCAAAACGGATGTAGCATCAGTGTTTAGCAGGTGATAATTGGTATTAGCACCACTTTGACAGTGTGGAAGCTTTTACAGTGCTCTAGTGCAGGAGACTGTTGGTTCCTTTACAACCTATTAAACACAGAAGGGACGGTGATGTGGGTTGGGGTGGGTATTTACTATAAATCCATTACAATCGCAGAGGGTTTCCTGTTTTCAGTGAACCATATTTTACTGGTGGGTAAAGTCATGTTAACGGCTTCATTCATAAGAAGTCAAATAAGCTTTTATGAAAAGAAATAGAGCGGAGAAAATGCATCTTGCTGTGACTGACTTTCAGAGGGGGTATTCCCTACATGAGTCACTTATGTGGGGTGAGAGCTCCATCACGAAGAGTGCCTGGCCTCATTTCTGTCAGCTCATCAAAGAACGATCTATCTCTGTAGCCCCCTCACAACCTCTTCTGTCAGCCCTCCCCCCGCAATCATGCATATAGATGGTGTTGAAAATTTAAACAAGACTCTAAGCCCTCATTCATATTGCTCAGCTGCATCACTGTCCTAGGTTTGACCTTCCTTTACAAGATGGAGTGGAAACCACTGTTGGTCAAAAACCATGTAGTTTGATTGCAAAATTCAGACTTAAACAATGTAAGGCAAATAATTAAAACATCAAAACAGACCGAAAATCATGCATCAGCAGGCTAAAATCTAAATAATGCTGACTGGTTTTCATCAGGATCAGGAGAAAAACCAACATGGTCTTTAGGCCAAAGAGAGATGATGATAAAATAACCTCTTCTGGAAACCCAGTAGGAGGAGATTATATCAGCTCTACAATCAACCTCCATCACGGGGTTAAAGTTAAAACATTACTCATTTGCAAGATACACTGTCAGTGTTTCATTTAGCAAATTACCAGCACAAAAACATGAGAAGTGACTCATGACTGGTCAGTTAGTTATTTTCCTGTTCTGGGTCACATGGAGCTGGTGTCTATCTCCAGTGGTCATTGGGTGAGAGGCGGGGTTACACCAGGTCAGGTTGCCAGTCCATCACAGGGCCACATAAAGACTCACACACACTTACACTCAGGGACAATTTAGAAATTAATCTCTAGCATATTTTGGGTCTGTCAGCCAGAGTCCTTGGAAAAATCCTTAGCAGGCACAAGGAGAACATCCAAACTCCATGCAGCATGGTCCTAACCTGCTTTTGAACCAGGACTTTCCTGCTGCAACAGGGCTACCAACTGCTCCACCGTGCAGCCCTCATGACTAGTTTTAAGAGTAAATAAAACCACTTTGGGGTAAATATTCTAATCAGGATAGAATAATTATTATATATGAACAAGTCATGTACTTTGAATCATGGCCTGTGATGGACTGCCTGTTCAGGGTGAAACCAGTTTCCTGCGACCCATTATGAAACGGATAGATGAATGGATTTTTAGAATTTTTTGTTATGGAATAACTCCATTACTTGATCCCTGATTTTCTGCCATTTTCTGTCATTGAACTCAGCATAATAAAAATGCAAAATGTGTTTGAAGTGATGCTTTAAGGAGTGATTGTAAGATGTGTTGGACTACAGGTTCAGTTTAAAGACAGACTGTGTTGATTTGTTTAATTGGAATTATCTGTATGAATTACACCGTGATGTTGTTGTCGATTTGGACTCTAACATGAAATGCAACATGAGTTCTGAAACAGCAGGAGTGAAACAGAAACAAGGTGCATATCTGAACTTGTGCACTGGTTAGCATCAGCATGTTCCTGCTCTGTTACTGATAAACACTCACTGTATGGTGAGAGTTTAAACAGGAAGGATGAGATTGAAGTCCTGGTCTTTAGCCATGACTGATCAGGATCCGTGTGGATGCAGGAAGGATGCTGAAAGACTGGATATTCATCTTAGTGCAGTTATGATGCTGATATATTTGTAAAATGTTTTTTTTTTGAATGGATTGTGGCTATGACAGATAGAGGGGCATGATGTAATTGTAAGAAGCTTTTATTCTGTAAAGCTTTAGGGTAAACTCTGCTGTCTTGCAATACTGTGTCACAAAGACGCATTGAAAGAGACAAGAAACACCAGTTGCACTTTGGGGGTCCTGACAGAAATGCCTCTACATTCCTGATGTGTTTCCATGGCTTTCCTGAATTGAAAATAGGTTAAGAGGTTTGTGGGAAAAGAGAGCATTTGCCTCCCATCCTCATCTAGCCAGCAGCTTTAGTACAACAGGTTCGGATGGTTGTGTGACACCACAGGGCCCCCTGCAGGGAAAAGTGAACTCATCAGGGTTTAGATCAGGTTTTTGAGAGAAACATGGTGACAAACATAATAAATCTGTGCTGATGTAGATGAAAAGTTTTCCATCAGTGACATATTTCTCTTTACTATCTCTTTGCAGTGGTGAGTGTGGATGGCAGCTCCCAGCCTGACTCACCTCCCCCTGAAGTTTGAGGAGGAGGAGGAGGAGCAAAAGGAAGAAGAGAATTTGGACTTAAACCACGGACCAAAATAAAAGAAGGGGGTGCCCCACAGAGAACATAAAACTAACTTTGATTCATAACTGAGGTGGCCACATAAAAACCATTAGACTCACATGGACCTTCCAGCACCTGTGGACCACAGTGTGAGACTCCTCATCACTCTGTAATGAATCTGACTCTGTCATATGGTGTGCCTGGACACAAAATCTACGGCAATATGAGACACACGAACCAGAGTTACTCAGAAATATGTCATCTCATTTTAACGGCCTATTGCAATATTTAACATAATTATCAGTAGCTGCCACTTTAATATCTCTTTCCCGTTTAAACATCCAGCTTTTTGAAAAAAAAAATTCCATGATCAGCTGCCATTATACACTTATGCTACATACTTACATACATGCTTCATATGCAGAACGTATGAAGCAAGAAATATGTTTGTTCTCTTTGTTTTTCTTTTGTATTAACAAGACCAGGATGTTCGTCATCTTATGTTTCTCTGTGATGACCTACTTACAGATAAACGTCCGTCCCTCTATGTAGGAATCACTCTCTCAGACTCACATCGGTAACAGTGATACAAAAAGCAGCGGGGGTGCCGTGAGTCACTCTCATTCTTCATGCTTCGTTTAAGTACCAATATGTTTCTTGTCATAAATTGTTTGTCTCATGAGTTGAGACTAGCTACACCTTAAGTGACTTGTATTTGGATGAACGGTTGTTACTTTTCACCGTGGTCATTAATCAGATCCTTTTAGTTAGTGAGATGGTTCTTCCTCAGCTTCAGCTGCATAAACTCGCCCTTCACAGTGCCTCCGAGGATTGCATTTCAGCAATTTCGTCCTCATTACGTGACACGCCCAAATGTTTGCCTCCTGTTTGCGGTACAGTACTTTCATCTTGTTGCTGAAGTTACACAGCTGATTCAGCAGGCTGACTCACGTTCCTCTGTGGAGTCTGGATGTGCAACACGAGAGGAACATCTCTGCACCGTGGAGCTGTGCTGACTCACGGAGATAAAAGGAAGCCTTACTCTGTGGAGTAGAAAAAAAAAAAAGAAAAGAGCAACGACGTCATCACAGCTGATTAATCTGCGAACAGGACGGAAGAAAATCTGCACGGAATTCCATCTACAGTCGTTTATACATTCTGAGCAGAAAATTAGGACATCCCTCAGAGGATGAAAGCACCTCCATCTTCACATGCTCGCCTTTACAGTATAGCATCAGTGTTGCTTAGTGATAAACAGTGTTTAGGGAGTAACGCCTTGTCGCTGGCATTCACGTCAACACAAAGCCCATTTAGGAGACAACCTGACAGGCAGGTAGTAATTACCTCAGGGTTTCAGCTTCGTTTACCCTCGGCTCCGCTCTCATCAGGATTAATTCTGCAGACAGCAACAACCCAGCTTGTGCTGAAGCTTCAGTGTAATGTTATAGATCTCTTATCCAAGCTGAGGCCACTGACATTTACTACATCGCTCTGGTGACATAAACCACTCAGTCTAAACTCACTTCTAAATCTGTGTGTTACCTTTTAATATGGAAGATCACTTTCATGTGTTCCTCCTCCTGCTGTTTGCAGTAACTGTAGAAGAAGTGGACTTAGATACCTTGTAATGGACACATACTGTAGCCAAGCTTGACTGCATTTATTCCTTACAGGGGAAAATAGATTCTCAGGATTTTTTTTTTTTAATTGTAGTGCGACTAAAACAAAGAAGGTGTTCGGGAAATTTGAATTCACAGGTTTGGAACGATAAAGGAGGATGTATTTTAATAAAACCCAGGAAGAAATAATTGGATTTTATTGTTTACAGGCTAAAGGTGTTATTAGTGCATGTTCTTGCCATACATTACCACTCATTCATATAGTAAATCCTCTTTTTTTTATTATTAAAGAATAATTTCAGCCCAAACTATGGCTCTTTCATACCCTTAAGCAGTTGCCTACCACAACCAAGTGTGACCTGTAAACGATGAGTGAAGCCAGAAGACAAGAGAGAGTGAATAATAATAATAATAATAATAATAATAATAATAATAATAATAATAATAATAATAATAATAATAATAATAATAATAATGATAAACTGTTGTACTTTTGAGCTGAAGTGAAAGTGCAGAGTGATGCCACCCACACCAGCTGTTTGTTATTGATCTTTATTTTCTCCAATACACAACAGCACACCTGACAATAGGTAAATTATCTAACCATGTATAGAAATAATGCATGTTTATGACCCCCTCAATTTTGGCATCAATATACAGGTTATGAAATGTATCCATTATATAGACTAGATAGATCAAAAGACAACATTTAATGTTGCTGGGGAAAAAGTGTTGAGATGAGGAGACGGATATTTTCCTTGTATAAGAAACTGATTAGATACAGCAGGAAACAGCCAGCAAATTAATCCACCTAATAGCATCTGTGAGATCATATTACATGCACAGAAATTTTTAAATGTATAAACATGATGCATTGTTCAGAAAGAAAGTCGCAAGTCTTGCCATCATCTTTATCCAGTGCAATAAATCTTGTCCTCTGTTTCTAAGCAAGAATTGGATGAAAACAACAATATAAATAAAAGTGAAATATTTTGCTTGTTAGTGGCACTTGCAGGGTTCTGTGATAGATATGAAATGTCTCACAGAGAGAGACAAAACAATGGAAATGAGTCATCACATCCTGTGTAGTACTGCATGGATCGATCACATGGTCACAAACACCTGAAGACAATTAAACTCCCTGGTCTCCTCACTTGCGATCCATTAATCACTGCAATGTAATGAAAGGAAACAAATAAAAGTCTGCTGTAGTTTGCAGCTCTGTGGCCGATGTGCTGTGACCATGTGACCACAAGCGTATGATTCACTCCTCTGCTGAGAGGAGTGATTAGCATGATTCATCCAGATCCTAGCAGTGGTTCTTACATTAAAGCGGACTCTGCTGCAGTATGAGTGACCAGGAAGTGGCTGTAAAGGTGGAAAAATCCCTCCAACAAATGCCTCAACTCCATCTTCCCCCCGAGGCCCAATCAGCCCTTCAGAAGTGCATTCATCCTCCTTGAGATGACGTTTCCCTTTTTCCAACAGCTTGTGAAGTGAGACATTCTTAGTAAGAATGCACATCCTGGGTGTGCAATGAAAAATATGCAAGAAATATTTGAGGATCAGTTCAGATTTGGCCCATTTTGTTAGTTTTACTCATTTTTGTTCTGACATTTCCAGTTTATTTCTATATGAATAGTACAACGCTTCTGGAATGAATATTTTTTCTAAGTGATGTTATTTTGTAGCACTTAATAGACATATGATTGCACTCAAAGAGTGGACCACAGTTCAAGTGCCTGTGTACAGTGTCCAGTTTCTTTGAGTTAAGATGTTTACCTATATTCCTGTTTTTGTCTGCATTTTTCCACTTATGATTTACGTATATTTTTAAATTATGGAACAAATGAAGGCTTTTAGTGAACTGAACTTACAACTATGGGTGAGCCTTGGAGACTCAAGTAAACTGTATAAACTTGGCACCAAAATAGAGACTTACATTACAAGCAGGTTGCCAGTGAACTCACACCGTATGTTAACATACTATAACTATCATGTAGCAAGACCATAAACATTTTACCTGGTACTTTTACTCTAAAACTCACAAAGATTATTTGTCAGCTTGAATCTACTGTACAGATAATTTGCATGTACAGTAATTTTACCATTTACCTTCATTATAGAGACAACAGGACATGTAATCTCCATCATAGTGATGTCTATGGGGAGGCTCACTGTGATTCTCTGTGATTTTATTACTTGATACAGATACATCAAGACCTGATCCACAAATAAGTTGAATGTCATCTGTAGTTACCTACTAATGTAAAAATAACATTGTGTAAATGTGAATTTCTTAGAGTTGTTACAAGATAGAAAAACATGCTATAAAATGTAAACAAAAAACAAAACAAAAATAAGAAATGTGTGCAAGTGAACATAAATAATAAAATGATAATAAAAATATATTTGATTGCATCATTTGTCAACTTTGTCTTTGTTGTCAAACTGATGTTCGAAAGCATATAGAATCTGTAAAATAGAAGGAATCATTTAGAGTTTAAATTGTCACATCCTATTAAAAGGAGGACAGAGAAAAAACAAAGAGTTGTGCAGATTTTTACACTTTTAGGAAGTTACCAATTAAAAATCTCGCTTTCTGACACAGAATGTCACAGATTATTGTCTATGTGAAGGATTTATTTACAAATGATCTGGTTTGTGTGGTTTAACATCTTATCACAGACTGCTGTAGCATCACCAAGTCGGTTCTCCATATTCCTGCGTTGCATGTGTCTGATCCAAAATCCCTCAGGATCAACTAACTAAGTGTTTGTTGATCATTTGTCTGGTTCACTGGTTCATCTGGGATCTCTTGCTACACAGTGGTGATTTTAACTGGTCCATGATCTTACTGAAAAAGTGAAGACACTGAAGAAATGTTGTTAGAATTAGTTTCCTGCAGACTAGAACATGTTCAAATGTGAATTTGAACGTTATAGAAAGTGCAGTTTTCCCCATTTTCTTCTTTCCCTGAAAATATCTAAAAGGCCTTGATGAGAAATAAAACCAAGCCCTAAAAATAACATTTCACAACCAAAAAGTATGAATTTGGACTGGCAGCCAAACCACAGCTGAAAGTAAAACCACATGTGACTGTCCACAGGACTAATAGTGAGGTTCTTTGCAGTCTTATCAGCACTTAAACATCTTGGGATCCAGGGGATTTTCTCTGTGTGTCAGATTTATCCTGGCCAATAAATCCTCTACAAACTTGAATAGAAATAATGTAAGGAACCTCACTAAGTGCTCAGCAAACGTCTGCAGCTGAAACATTTCAGTTTGTGGGGAAAACATGGCTCATTCTTTGTTGCTTCCACAGAAAAACTTGCTGTTACTATCTCAGCCGTCTTTGATGGGTTTTCTACAGACCTTCAGAAAACCAGACCAAGATGAGAGACTGTGGGATTTGAATGTATCTTCTGTACTTTGTTTTAGCACATTTGGATGATCCTTTTAATCTCTGGGTAAATACCAGTCGTATGTTAGCTGTCTGTCTGTTTGTTAGCTGTCTGTCTACAATTTTTCTAACCACACTTCCACCTTTGGTCAGAGCGTCTCCTCTCCAGCTTGTTCTGCTCGGTGAGTCCACTCCACCATAACCCTCTAGAACTTGCCAGCAAAACACTCACAGTCTGTGCAAACAAGTTAGTTGAATCAAAAGTCACAGGATGAATTCCTTCAAGTTATTGAGAGTACTAGGCATTTCTGGCAGCCCTGGTGTTACACTTTAATTAAAATATCTGTGATTTTGACAAGCTCATGCAGCTGCAGCCAACCAAAATACTGACATTCTTTTTTTCTTCTGATCTTTGGGGTGAACCCAAAATATAAATTTCATCAAAAGAGGAATTGTATAAATGGAAAATTCCTAAAGAAAGTTAAAATTAACTTTTTGCATAAATGACATGAGCAAGCTGCCTTGTTCCTGTCCTGTGTAGTTGTAGTCTGGTGTCCAGTTTCTTGGTGAACGTTGTGTGGATGCAGGAATCCACAGTGGAAATAGCAAAGTCATGCATTACTCTCTATGCATTTCCACAGCAGGCAGAATTTAAAATACAAGATGCAGGTAAAGTTTGCAGAAATGTAAAACGTAAAATATTCAGGGTAAAACATTTATTTCCTTAATAGTTTATAACCATGGTTATTTCTTTTTGCTTCTTCATCCTGCAGTTAAAGAATCATTTTGAGTTACAGCTGACGTCACGTCTTCATCTTCCAAGTCTTTGTTTTCACATTTTGACATGTTGTCTGTTCCAGGCTCTATAAATTCTCACCTCTGTCTTTCATTTTAAAGGTTTTAACTACATTTCTACCTTCATCTTCATGTCTTTTGTTTTGCCCCAGTAGGACCAGATTGATAACTTTGCCTCTTGAATTAGTACGTTTTGCCCTTACAGTGTGTACCGACCATTGATTATTGGAATGAGGACTTGATTATCATTTTCTAGAGTTTTCATGTCTAATAGACCTGGATTTTCAAATTATTATTATTTTTTTAAAATTCCTCAAGCTCAGACTGAGCTTACTAGTACATTAACTAACCCGCTGTCTCTTCCTTCACTACACAACTGATCTGTTTCAAGAAAATCAGAAAGAAACTTGCATCTATTAGTCCACTTCCTGGGTTCCTGCTGCACACCTGTTGACTTACCTGTGATGTCGTTTTCTGCTCTTATCTGGAATTTTTAACGTCACACCTCTGGACCTGCAAAAGAAAACAAATTCTTACCACATCAGTTTAGAAAAGCCAAACGTTACTGGTGCATGTGTATCTGTGTTTCTAGCCCAGCTGACAGACTTTCAGGCTGTAACTCTGGTAACATTTGAAGAAATTTAAAAGAATTTAGAAAGAAGAGAAGTCAGACTCTATGGGGTTTCTCATGTATCATGAAAGACTGAAATAATATGAAATATTAACTGTGTCATGGGAGACAGAGGATGGTATTACAGGTCAGACATGAAGAGATGGGGGAGGTGCAGAGATGTTTGCTTGCTTCAAGGAAAGTAGAAAAATCTGGATGTCAGAATTTTTTTTGTTCAAATTGAAAGGAAAGAAAACTGGCCTGTGTGATGTTCAGGTTTTTAAGTGCTGGAGTTCTGTTGTGGAGCGGAGAGACGAAGCCTGGGGTCAACCACTCTAACAGTCTCAGATCATTGTGATAAATCTTTTAAAAGTCTCCTTCGTCTGGTGCTGTTAGAGGTTCTACCTCTGTGTTCTGAGCCTTTACAGCCGAGTCCTGTTTAGGAAGACGGTGGTTCCTCTTAGTTCTCAATCTTTGAATCAAGAAATTTATCGAGTAATGAAAATAAATTCCCTCCTAATACTGAATGGTAGATTTATATGACTGTGTAGAAATCTTTACTTTGAAATTTGGTTTTGCTCTTTTTAACTTTAATTCTTTAAATATTAACTATGTGGCATCCTAAACTCCACCCTACTCCTGAACTGGCATTGTGTGTCTCTGATATGACCTGGAATATGTGGTTTAGATTTCCTGTGCAGTACTTCCTGCCCTGAACCTGATTTGTACTAACCCTAACCCTTCCATCACCCACTCACAGCCTGGTAATTTAGTTCTTGTCCTGCACCTGTCCTCTTGTCAATTAACTTTACTCCCCACACCTGTCTGTCTCCTTATTTAAACCCCCATGTGTCTTGTTGAATGCCTCGCGCGTACAGACCCGCGTGTTGATTCCTGTCTGTCGGTCTGTTTTTTTTTTCGCCTTATAATTTTGACCCTGGACAATTCCCAACCCCGTCTTAGCCTGCCCCTTTTGGATTATCTGCTGGACTCTGATTACCTGGACTTTGAACCTCCTTTCTTCCTCATCACCTACTTTCAGATCTGTAAGTTTTGACCTCTGCTCATTTTTTGGACTGTTCAGATTCTGAACTGGGTTGATCACTGTGTTTAACTCTGGACTGTTTGACCACAGACCTGCATTGTGTCACCTGATGATGACATCAGTGATCTCCACTGCCTGTCCTGTCTGTGTCTCTATTCACTACTCTGCTTAAACATCTTAAAGGCTTTTACTGTTCAGTCTGTTGAATTTGGGACTAAAACCACATCAGAACATACATTAAAATATTCTTTTAGTGCCTTTTGGTTAAATTTCTTCCAACCTGATATATTTTTATTTATTTATTTTATTTGAACACATTAGATCAGCAGGTAATTTGAGAATTATTGACATGATATTCTCATTTTATTTGAAAATGCCGATACAAATCAAACATTTACCATCACAGTTTAAAAACCTGAATAATGAGAAATCTGCAGTGAGGTTGCTTTACAAATGTCTCTAAATAATAATGCAGAACGTGATTTAAGGGCTTTAAAAGATTCCAGTGTTTCCTGTTTTGTTAAACAAACTAGTGCACTTTTGAAATAAAATAACTGCATGTTTTGATTTTATGCTTTATCGTCTGATCTCAACGTTCAAAGATTGTTTTAGTTTGTTGGGTTCCGTTTAACTCTGAAATGTCCCAACGTTAGTGACAACATGCAAAAACATCCCTAAGACGATTAATGTGAAATGTGGGTTTCACTTTTAAAACATCAAGTGTCACACGTTACATTCTTCACTGACGGTTCCTCAGTGGAGCCAGAGAAGCTGGGGATAAATCAAAATACTGAAACACTAAAACACATCTGTAGAAAATGTTTTGGAGTGTGGTTTCAGTCAGTCAATCAACATCTGTAAGCAATGTGAGCTGACAATGTGAAGTGGGGTATTTTTAGACGCTGCTGTTTTTCCTTTAGTAAAGAATGAAGTTGATTTGTGAAGGTCTCTTAATAAACTCTTCACTTTTAAGCCGAACATGTTAGCATAAACATACAACATGCATACGTTTAGCTGCAGGCAAAACAAGAAACATGGTCCATTTCTACTCATTCTATCTGATGTTATTTATACCTGTGAGAGCTGCAGGCCACAGATCTGTAATACATGTAGGGCACATGAGGAAACCATTCAATACAGCAGCATTTAACACATAAGCACATAAACCATCCCACCCTGACCTCTCCCATATGTTTGTATGAGAAGACCACATTCCATCACATGAAAATAATGAATAAGAAAATGCAAATGGTTTGAGCTGGAGGTGGAAAGCTGGAAGAAAGACTTGTAAGTGATTGTGACCAGCTGTGGGCACCTCATCCTGTAACACTTCACCTGTGTGGATACACGCCCAACAGTAAATCCTCATCCGTCAAACTTATCTTAATTTATCACCCTGCGCCGGTTTCTGTGGGACTTTGATCGCTTATGATCTGGAAACAAAAAGGAAAAGAAAAATGAGATGTTTCTCAGAAACAGCACCACATTTTTCAAACACTGTTTTACAAATCTAGAAATGAAGTTCTCACTCACAGAGGAGTTTAATGGTAGGATAAGGATAAGCATGATGTTTTCACCTTTAATAGCATCTAATCAATTCAAAAATTTCAAATGAACAACTATTTAAAAACCCTGATGTACTAGCTCATGCGTGGATGTGGTTTTTTTCACTGTCACAAACTAACAAACCAACAGAATGTGAAAGAGTTGCTCATGGGATTCCGTTTACCCACATCCATAACTTGCCTGTCACTTCATATCAAGATAAATATAAATTATTTTTGGTTTTACTTTCAAACTTGAACATCAGAAAACTGAAAATGTAGCCAGCCGTGTAACTCAGACACCTTCAGCTTCATGCCTAATTCAATTCACTTTGTTAGATGCAAAGGAATATTTAGTTACACGGTGAACGAGGCAGAAACGGGCGCAGAAACTGGGTCGTTTGTGTCACACAAACAGAAATAAATGAATAAAAGAAGAAATGTCCCTTGTGATACACTGCAATTCAATAAAACACCAGGAGAAGCAACACACCTTAACGTCATTACAGGCTTGTGAAGAGAAAACAATGTAGTGACACTCCAAAGGATTCTGCCTATAAAATTTCAGAGAAAACATGTTTCTTTTCTGAAGATAATTAAAATCAGATGTAAGATGCTTCAAATCCTATTTGCAGTGATGTTATGAATAAATTTACAAGAAATCTGGCAAGTAGCAACTTGCTGACATTCTATTTTTGTCGTTACTGAAAGACAAGATCCGACTTTCAATCTGGTCAGTGTCGATTTTCAGTACGAGTAAAAACAACGGATAAGAAATAAACAGCTAATGTACAAGCTTCAACATGTGAGTGATGCACACGGCTGCATTAACCCACAACACTGACATGTAAAACACTTCCAGGGTCTGTTTGAAAAAATAAACACAGTAAAGAGATTTCATATCCTCACGCTGAACATTGATGATGTGTTGATGTTCATATAAGACTGAGAAGCAGTTTCCGAACAAAACAAACTCGAGCTGAGAGGAGACAATTTTTAAGATAAGCAAATGCAACAATCAGTTTTTGTTCATTTCTCTGCCACATAATGGACTCCATTTCAACATTAATACAGTGGAAGCTGTTGTGTTTTTTCTGCTTTTAAGGCTGCAGCTGCAGTGTCCGTGCAACATGGATACAGAACATCCAGTGGAGACATGAAAAAGGGACTGAGGGAATCCCTCGAGGGTTTATGTGTGGTGATGCTTTGTACACAAGCCAGCAACTGGAGGATTTCTGAGGAAGAAAGACTAATGCATTATGGAAAAAAAAAAGTTTCTTACAATAGAAAAGTTAACATGTCACTGGAGTTTCCTCCTTTGGGTTTTCACAGTTTGTGATAGAAAGAGCACGCCCCAGTGCAACAAACACATCTGAAAATCAGTTTCATACTCATTTACACTGAGACAATAAGGTTCAGCTGTTTCATTGCCCAAACCATTTATTTCAATTTGTCATTGTACTAAATTAATTTTTTTGTTGGAAGTTATTGGTTAAAAAAGCTGAATGTGAAATTATTTAAATATGTGTGGGTTTATGAACACATTTTACGTTTTGCATGAATTTTATGCTTGAAAAATTTCTAAATCACACAGGAAACAACAGAAAGTTTGTTTTCCAAACTCATTCACAGTTTTTACCTCTGATTTTTGTTCCAAATGCACAATTTTTCACACGAATCGTTGAGCATTCACATGTGATTTCCACTTGTGATGATCATGTGGTTGTTCTACCTTTGGAATACATTATTTGACAAAATTTGTGTTTTTTTTTTAATGCAAAGTGAAGAGGAACTTTTAACGTTTTTTCAGAATACATGTATTATGTTTGAAATAAAAAAAATGTTTAAAACCAAAGTAACAACAACACTTGAATGCATTCTTGTACACAAGATGGAAAACAGCCATTGTTCTGGTCCAAACAGCTGATAGATAATGACCAGAAGTCCATGAAGCTGAAAGTGGATTAGTTCCCTTGTCTGCATTGTGGTCGCTCATTGACAGCCAAAACACAACCACCATGAAACAAGTTAGCAGCTCCATCAATAGTAGAAGTTCAGCTGAATTAGTAGCAACTCACAGCAGAACATGGAGTGGAAACAGAACACAAAGACAAAGACTCAAGAGGAAGTCACCATGTTTGTTAAAGTGCACATTATAAATAACAACCCAGTTTCTTACAAGGACCTGAGACATGAAATGAGAAGATGAGATAACAGTCATGACCCATAACATGCCTGGACACAGTGAAAAAGACTCATGGAGAAGTCACAGTGTTTGTTCTGCAGGTGAAAGAGGTTAGACACACCTGCCATCACCATCACAGCCACTGGCTCAATGCAACTGTGAAGTCTCACCATCAACACGCTCAACACTGACACACTCACATACATCCAACTCCCAGCGCAACTCAAGAGAAGTATAAAATGAGACACCTGCTGTAGATACATGTGACCTGTTGAGATGAAACAGTGCAGCTGTTGAACTTAAACTTCTCACAATATGTCAGTTAAGTGCTACACCCCCCCCATCTCTTGTTCATGAAGGTAATCCCATGACTTTTACCTTCATAAAGCTGCCATTAATGGCCTTAAAGAAAAAGTCTCACAGGTTATAGAATAGATTGTCATGAGATTTTTAGTATCCACATTTATTTTTGTCTCAGGATGAATTTTTACAATTTGTAATTTCTGTTTACTTAAAATAATGTCCACAAAAGAAGTGAAGACAATGACAATGATGTTTTGGACTCTTTTTTACTAGTTACCTCTGTCTCTTGTTACTAGTCAAGGGAAGCAGACAAATGCAAAAACAAACAAACAAAAATCGAATTTGATCTACTTGTATATATTTAGCCTCTTGGAAAAATCCCATTGTGTCATGCAACGCAGGATCCACAAACTGCACAACTCTGAGATCTGAGAGAACAGGTTGTCTGGAGGCCCATTTATCATTTAAAATAAATAGAGTGAGCAGTTAATGTTCAAAAAATATGTAAATAATGAACAAATTATCAATATATTACTGTGGTCCAAAAATATTATCAAAAAATGTGACAAACTATTTGGGTTAAAGTTCTTTAAGAACTTTAAAGGATGAAAAAACAGACTTATTCCTACTTCTAAGTCCTCATATGGTCTGTATTAAGTAATAACTGATAGTTTTACAACAGAAAGGGAGGCCACTAGTTTCTATTTTACAACAGCAGAGAACTGTAATACCAGACAAAGTGAAAAGGTACAAACAATACAAGAAAGTTATAAGATCTTAAATCCCGTTTTTTAACAGTTCTTAATGTATAAAAGTTTCAGCCTTAAAACTGACAGAACACTTTTTGAAAGTGATACTAATGTGGATTGTGGAATAAGACACGATCTGTCCGACATTGTTTTAGGGAAGGAATAAATAAAAGAGATGTTGTAATAAAAAAGTTTGACCTACAGTTATCAAAAACTCAAACATTTTATAAAGTTGTCTCTTTTTGTCACCTGCTACCATCAAACAAAGTTTTTCTCACAAATGATATTATGATTTCTTTGGGCGACTCTTTAGAGCGGTTGTCCTCCAACTTGAAGGTTGGTGGATCGATCCCGGCTTCCACCGCCACATGTCGAAGTGTCCTTGGGCAAGACACTGAACCCCATGTTGCCCCCCGATCTGCGTATCGGGTTGTGTGAGTGTCAGCCTCTCCCGTGTGAATGGGTGAATGACCAAAAAACTGTAGTGTGAAGCGCTTTGGGGGTCGTAGGACCTAATTAAAACGCTATACAAGTGCACGCCATTTACCATTTACCATTTCTGATAGTGGACCTTGAGAAGTCTCTGCTCAACAAACCTGATTTGGATTATCTGGGTTAATTTAAAGCCTAATTCATGTGTGTTGGAGCAGAGAAACAATCCAAACATGCAGGACTTTGAACATCTGGAACCAGGACTGGACATTATTAATGCAATTCAAGAGCTGAATTATATTCTCTAATATTAATATGTAATATTTCAAACACACTTTTGTCAGTGTAAATGGGTCTGAATATTCAAACTAAATTATTTTAAAATATACCAAATATTGGATAAAAATCAATAAATATATAAAAAAGCACTTCTCATAACTGTATATTTACAACCAAAGTGCCATTTTGAACAGAAACAAGGGTTCTGTACTTACAGTTAATTGATCTAAAATGCGGTCAAGTCATCAATAAACACTTAAAACCTTTTGTTGCACGCAGACGTCAGGAAAATCCAAAATGCTTCACGTGCATTTTAACTGACCATTTAGAGAATATCTAAAGATCTGACACATCTAATGGACAATTACCTCTCATGTATAAAACCACACACCAACCACAGCAGCTTTTATTGTTCTGAAAAATCACACCGAAGCGATGCTGATTTTCACAACACACTTGGCTTGCACATACATGGTAAAATAAAAAAAAAGCTTTATTTCCCACTAAAATCCTCAGCTGACCGAGCCCTCTTTGCTGACTCTTCTTAATGAGAGATAAAGTGGTGATTAAACTTGGGAGAGGCATCAGGATCCATTATAGGGGAGAATGTAGACAAAAAAAAAATGTTTCTCAACTTAGTGGAAATGTTTTTCTTCCACCAAAGGCACCCTTGTGTCTTTGGAGGAAGTAAAAGGTTCCACTCAGAGGACACCCACATACTGTAGATCATGAACTCCAGAGCTCTGGAGTGAAGCAGTCATTAATCAGAGCTGTGCAGTCATCAACGTCGTGAGGATGTGGGTGTGTTAGGAGGCAATGGGACTGTACAACCTCTCCCTCACTGAGACCTACAAACACATGATATCAGTATTTATAACTCGACTACAAGAACTGAGTCTCGTTGTCCTTACACCACATGCTGTGCTGCACAGACTTCAAGAGATCAGGTAACAAGTAACAAGTAGTGCTAGCTGACAGGTACTGCATGAATCAAGGTACTGATTAAAAAGGATAATACGGATTATGGGTGTAGAAGTCGGAAAATTTGACACAGAGTGTGTCATGTTAACTCCCAGATGAGGTCATCAATCAGTGCTGCAGTGCAAGGCGGCCTGACAGTTGCTAATTTAGAGTGTGGGACGAAAGGGTAGGTTGACAAAGAAAATGACTGAACTGCAAGTAATATTGTAAAGAAGGCAGAAGAAAGAATATTTGTAATCTCTATCTTGTTTTTCTTTTTTTTTTTTTGCTTCATGTGTCTCATTTTCTCCTCGCTGACTTCTGCCTCTCACACACTTTTCCGTTGAGGTCTTATCAACACATCTGTCTGGAGAAGTTAGTGTTCTCATTCATTTTTATGCTTTGTTTTCTTAAAGAGTCAGCGGATCCCCAAAGAGCCCTACTTGTTCTGTTTCTCTTTAGGCCTCCCAGAGAAGAAAAACTATGTGTAACTAAAGACCCTTGAATAACCACAACTTAACATTAACCTCCAGAGACGCATTGGACACCACCGATCAGACAAAACCTATGTTGTTACAGTATGGGAACTAACAAAAAAAGAGACATGGTGCAATGGATTTCACTCTGCCGTGACTTTGCATGAACAGGTTGATCTATAAATAAAGTCAGTGAACATCTGTTAGAGTCACACTACCCTGTTAAAGTTTGTCACTTTGTGGGATCTCTTAAATGCAAACTATCTGAAACAGATGGAAAGCTAATGGCTTCCAAATGGTCATCACATAATCTATTTTGTAACTGCACCACTTAATTTTTTTCCCTGCAGACTTGAGATTGTTGTAGGATATTAATGCAAACCTGCGTCTGAGATATCCGTGGAAATCCTACTCACGCTTACTGACACGGTACTTAATTTCATCAGGAAATGACAATGAATAACACAAATGTTATTCTGTCCAAAAAGAAAAAAACAGAAACTGCAAGCTAAGAAGTCATAACCAACTAACTCAAATCTGAAGAGCCTTAATTGAGAGGCAGACAGTCATTTTCTCAGCTGAAGTATTAGGAAAATTTGCAAATGCAGCTGTGCTTGTTGTTCCTCGGCACACTTCAATCCACTCAAAATCTTCATTAAAGCCCTTCTATAAATTTGTTTTGTATCAGCTTCTATTGTTACACTTTCCTCTTTGGTGCCACGATCCTTTTCACCAAAAAGCACCGATCTGTTAGCCGTGTTAGCACCTGCATACATCCGGTAATGCAGAGAATCTGCTTGGTTTGTGTTTCATTATTGGATTTGAAGCTCAGTAAATCAGAATGGAAGCCCTCTTCAGTAACAGTGCATGGTTCTGTTGACAGCCCATGGGATATGCTGTTAGATTTTGCTCAACAGAGACCCATTAGAGCTGCATTATTTTACTAAGAGCTATGCAAAGTGCAGCTAAACAGGCACTTGTTAGCTTTATGACCGGTGGTATTGGCACACAGTCTGAAATGTTCAACAACATCTTATTCTTGACTCCACAGACCACAAATATTAATTCTAAACAATGTCTTGAAGAAACTTGTCATGTGATCAGCGATAGTAGATAATCTTGTTCTGAGAGAGTTAAAATGGAGATGCAATGTTTGGAAAACTTATTAGCACCTCGTGTTTTTATAGCTTTTAGAGCCACCTTTAGCTTCAATAACTTCAAGTAATGAACTTTCGCATGACCTTGTCAGCCTTACATTGGCGTACAGGAAATTTGGCCCACTTTTCTTTCCAAAATTGCTTAAGGTAGTTAAGATTTGTGAGAATCCTTTAAAAACCCAGGACAATTGGGTTGGGTCTTGATTTTGACAGTGTTATAGCAACAACTTGATTTCTTTTTCTTTAACTATTCTGTTATAGATTTGCTGCTGTGCTTGGAACCCTTGTTCTGCTGTTTGACCCAGTTTTAATTCATCTTCAGCTGTTGAACAGATGGCTACATGCTGTTTGTTACACAGAGAAGTTCATAGTTGACTCAAGAACTACAATACACTTATGTTCTCTGCAAAATCAGGCCAAATCATCAGCCTTCTATGAATATGCTTGATATTTGGTGTGAGGTGCTACAAAGCATTATGGACAAACATCTTATCCTTCCTCTTGTTTGCTGAAATGACAGAAGACTTTTTGAGTCATTTTTTAAACTTAAGCTTTCTTCTGGCATCCATTACAGATAAGCTGTGCTTGCTCATTTTATATTTGAAATATCAATAACTTTAACATGTAACATGCTACTGTACTTTAACAGCAATTTTACATTCTTGTGTGGAGAAAAAAAGTATAACTTCAGCAGTAAATTGCATGAAAAATTTGAGTCAGGTGCTTTCAAATAATGGGATTATGCTTTATACCATTGCACAGGCTCCACCGGACCCTCTGACAACAACCAAAAAAAGGTCTCTCTTACACTTTCTTGGTGCTCTGTTAGTCCAAACTTTTACAGATGGAGGATATTTTATCAGTAGCTTAAAATCTGTCCAGTTCATTCTGCCAATCCTTTAAAGTTCATTTGTATTCAATGCAAACTTGAATAACATTATGTGCTTAGATCAACATAATGCTCCACCAATGCACAAAATCAATAACAGTAATATGTCACTGTTTAATTTAAGTATGTCTGTGGAGATGACTTAATGTACTAAAAAGTCCCGTTGCCTGGCGAGGGCTCCAAGGCCACATTTTACAATAAGTCCGAGCGCTACTCCTCCACATAAAAATGATGTGACTCATTTATGAGTGTGTCTGCTGAAAGAAGTGCGTTAATGCATCAGACAGGTGAGAAAAGATTAAAAACAAAGGTCTTAGCTAATGCCTGCAGGACAGTCCAGGAGAGTTGACGTCTTCATTATTAACACCACCCCTAAGATATTATTCAAACACATTACACCTATAAATAGCTGCTGTGTCTGTGCTTTACTCAGACATGCACATAGTGCATTAATGAGTCTGAATGAAAGTACAAAGCTCTTTATTTCTATCTATAATGAGCTCAATGATGGCAAAGATAAGAACATTACTTATTAAGTAAACTGCACTCTGTGTTTGGCGTCAGTCAGCTGTTTGTGTAAGCATCAGTCTATTGTTAGCATTACAAGGGTCACTCAGGATTTAGAGTAATAAATTTTAACTGTCTAAAGCTAAAGTTAGGCCACGTGTGTAAGCTTCTCACTAACCTTCATCATACAGCATCTGCTGAATGTGTAAAACTCTGTGGTTTGGAGGTTTTTGTGTCCACCGATGTCGTTGAAACTCTCAGGTTCTTAGACTACAGACAACACATGCTTATTTCTTCATTCTGTCATTCGTATGTGACAAAGTTATTTTCATCTCATTGCAGATATTTTCCATTCAGACACAATCAAAATCTAAACTCAAACGTCCTTTTAGTTGACTGAGAAACCTGACTGTAGAACACCTGATTAGAATAAAAACTGTGGTGATGATTTTCCAAAGGTAGAAACACTCATTTGAAATAGTTTCCAAATCATAAATAAAATCTGGTTGAAATTTTACACTGCACTCCACTCCTGTGGACCACTGCTAGCAATTGCCTAACCACAGTCCTTTTAACTGGTTTGGAGGTAGATTCCTTTTTTTTTACTGCAAATTCAAGAACAGTTTGATCTCACAAACAGCTCCTAAAAGAAGTATTTACTATAAAGATCTGAAGAGAAGGAAAGATGGCCAGCAGTTGTTCGCAGTATCTGCAGATTTTATCCTGATTTTTACAACCACACACAGTGAAGCTAGTACATTTTACATGTTATAAGTCTTTCCAGAACACTTCCTTAAAATGCTCTTATTTTATTGACACCTTCATTTGATTCTTCCACATAAACATGAATGTAAACTAATCTTCATCATTTCCCTGCAGAATGTAGGATGTTTAAACAATACAATCGAAGATTTTATTTTTGAAGGAGTCTGGGACATTTCATGCAAGCACAACATGTCAGTATGTATCTGCATTTAAAAACAACCACATCTTTGACACTTATTTAACTTGAAATTAGAAGACAAGACCTTGGTCTCTGCTATGTTTTGACAGTTTAAACTGCAGTGGCTGTACATGCAGATTGGTTTTAGAATACAATCAAACTGCACAACAGGTGTTTTAACTCTGGTTCAGGAAGACAGAAATGAAACCAAATCAAGTTTCAACCACAGGCACCTAAAATTTGACTATTTTATTCCCAGCAGCACTAATATTTCCTTTACCAGGCTGTGAGATTTAGAAACTGTTCAAACTGACGTTTATATGCACCAGAAATTTGATTTTTGAGAAATTTAAAAGAAAATAGAAGAAAAGAAAAAATAATTTGAAAAAACATTTTTTCATTTCAGTTTTCTTCATTTCTTTTACCTGCTCTGTGAAATTAAATCATTCCCATTTAACTTTTATTTAACTTTACCAAAACAAACAGTAATTAGTAGCATCAGTTTGAACCTCCTCATTTGTTTTATCCTGCAGTGGAATGATAACCTAACCTTAAATTAATTTAAATTGAGTAAATGACCTTATTGGGCACTAAGATTACCTGCTACAGCCATCCAAATTTAAGGTTTACTTCAAAACCTAAAACCTTTTCCTTTATTTGCATTGAACCCTAGAACCTCTCAAATACAAAACAAGAAATAGAATCCAAAATCTTATTTCATTGAAATTTTAATCAACAAGTAATATCGTCACACTGTGAAATGATTAAATTCTTTTTCAGGTATTGATTATGATTATATGAAAAAAAAAGAGAAACAACAACAAAAGAATATGGAAATTAAAATGAAATAAAAATAAGAGGGGAACAAAAGAAATGGTTTAAGAACTTTATAAAAGGAAATATCTAAGAAAAAGAACATTTGCTACAATCTTTTAAATTTAGGGAACTGGGCTGCAAACAAAAATGAACAATAAAGGTTTCGGAGAAGTAAATTTGGGAGTCTTTGACTAAAATTAATTTGGAATGTTTAGTTTAGTTTAGGATGTTGAAAGGAGAATCAGTGTCAGAGTTGTTGTTGTTTCCAGAGAATGAGAGATACCTCGTTCATAGACTTGTGACTTTAGAACAGCGCCGCAGGATTTGGGAATTTCCAGTAAATTGCCACTGATCAGACACGCCCTTGACGTGTATCAGATGTTAAAAACAAGGTTTAATTGCTTCACTGGTGTAAACATATAAAGCTTTCAGAAGCTTTCCATGTCAACAGTTCCAGGATCCAGCTCAGGTTCAACAAGCTCATGTTAGAACATGATACAAGGTCAAAACTCAAAGACAGATGCTTTTACAGTATCTCCCTCAGGTAAGAGCTTTACACCAAGTGAAAAAAATAAAGAGAGTTAGTTTAGTTTTAAAGCCCTAGTAACTGCTATTTATGTTAGTTTACCTCTACTAGTATCTAATGAATTAGGATGAAGATCCTCCCCCACAAGTAAGCTTCAATTCATTGTGAAATTGAATGCATCTTATTCAGCCTGTTTTATAGAAACATGTCCACAAGTTGTTATTTTGCAAGAGGGCACAGAGGCTGGAGGATATTTTCTCAGTGCAGACAAGCTCTTAGCCCTGCAGAGGGGAAAATGCATCGGTCCGTTATAGACAGCTTTTTAAAAGCATGTGAATAAAAGCTTTGACATCCCTCTGCCCTGCATCCCAACAGCCGTTCCCTTCTTGTGTTTCCCTCAGTCGCCCTCATGCTGTTTCTCCCAGAGCATGTTGAGAAGCAGCCAACACAATTAGGCCTGATGTAATGAAATCACACAGCTCTGGTTAATGGAGATACTGGTGAAAAGGGTCAGTGAATGTCCATGTGTGTGCAGCCAACTCTGGCAGTTATCTGACCTCTCTTTTCTGTTTTGATGTGGACCCACAATGCATTGTCATTCTCGATAAAAAAAGAATTAAGTATTAAGTAAGTATTTCACTCAGATTTTTCATTTCTTCAATGCAATATTTGTAAGAAAGAAATACTGCGATGAATTTATGTTCACACAGCCATGTTTTCTCAATTAATCACCTGAATAATATTTGGTTTGTTTGGTTTGGCCAGCGAAAGGAATCTAAGGAATTCAATCTCTAGCATTCTGCCTGGACGGCAGCTTGTTAATTATTCTGAATATAAAATTTATTGCTCTTGTTAAAGTTGTAAGTTATTTCTCTGTTCCACAGTGCAATTAAACTAGTTAAAAAAAGCTAAAAAAACAACCAAAAAAAACCCACACACTTAATGAGTCCAACACATTATTACACTCCCCTTGACCTTATCCAACAACACCTCGTTGCAAATTCAAGTAGATTAAAAATATTCATTGACATTTCATTTCTGTATCACATCATAGAAAACTAGCGACCCATGAGTCGGGTTCTTGTATACGTCAACTCTAACAAACTAAAAATAACACCTTGAATCATGAGCCAAATCTCCATCTCGGGACATCCAAGTGGTTCTTAGACAATAATCCAGGCAGTAAATCACCATATAATAAGAAAAAAGGCATCTGAACAGCTGGTGAGACACAAGTCAGAATTAATGGACCTAATGAGATGGATATGTAGCATGGCACCTCTGGGTGGGTGTGTGGAACATTAAAGTCATTAAGTGACTCACTGTAATCCTGTAATATACCCACAAGCATTCCTGTTTTTAATCCTAAAGCTCAAACTGTGATAAAAAAATGTCAAGTCAGTTCATCACATTAAGTATAAAATCACAGTTTAATTTTCCCTTTAATTCTAATTCTGAGTTTGTTCAGTGCAGGAGAAGGATCCATAACTGATGCCTCTGTTCTGAGTGAATTAGAATATTATAAAAGACACGATTTTGTTGATGTGCAAACACCATAAAAATGGTATTCATATTAAATAAGTCAGATGGGAAAAGGAGATAAGAATTTGCATGGACAGGACCATATATAAACAGGCAAACACTCACACCCAGGGTCAATTTAGAGTTGCCAATTAACCTCATGCATGTTTTTGGTCTGTGGGAGGAAGTCGTGCATGCACAGGAAGAACATGCAAACTCCATGCCGAAAGGTCCTTACCTGGTTTCAAATCCAGGACCTTGTCATTGCAAGGTAACGGTGCTACCCACTGCACCACCGTGCAGCCCACATTCTTGAAAGCAATTCATTAAATAGAAATAATTCAGATTTTAAGTTTTTTTTTTAATATTCTTCTTCCAACTACAGAAATTCAGTTCAAAATTTGATCTACACTTGTTGTGACACTTGTACACATTAATGTGAAGATGTGTGATTAATTCTGATGTTGTATCAACTGTATCAACCTCTAAAATCTGGGATGTACATCACAGCTGAAATATGCATGTTGATAGTGATTCCCATGGCACAGGAACTGAGAAGGAAGATTAATGGATCATATGGAAAAGATGAGACATTCTCTCAGAAAATAGCTGTAATTATTCAGTGTTCCACTTATTGAACATCGACTCGACCTTTGCAATTCCGGTAAAGTATTTTAGACAAAGAAAGTGAAAGATTTATTTGAGCAAACACACATATGCCTCACACTGGATTACTGCTAAAGTGATTAATATGTTTTAATAGGCAACACAGGATTTAAGCAGGTTCAGAAAAGGTTTGAATGAAAACATCTGCATTTCATCGGTTTGTCAAGATTATACAACAGTTCATGTAAAAAAGTAGTCAAATAAAGCTTTAGATCATGCAGGGTTTTTTTTTAAGAAACACTAAGTTGAAGAGAAAACAGGGAAAATCAGAAGTGGAATGCCATAAAAAGTTTTTAGATATCTTCAACCTGAGACTGTTTGACTTTTTAGGATTTTTCATCAAGTGCCATGTGATCAACACTGCAGTGAGAGTTTGTAAAAAGAAAGAAAAAAGCCTTCAATTCTTTTTTTTTCTTTATACATGCAAGATTTTGAAGAGAATGTGCTGTTTGTACCTTTACAAAGATGTAAACAAACCACACGAACCCCATAGTAGTCCACCATCAGTCATGTATAGAAGTAATTTAATTTGTCATGCATTGCTCAGGTCTCTGTCCATCTCTCTATTCTGTCTCAAACAGTAGTTTAGATTTAGTATTACGCTGGTCATTGGTCCTCTGGGATATCAATCAGCTAACTGACTTCCATAGAGGTGGACTACTGGCTCTGAGCTTTTTAATCAAAACTTCCTGTGCAAATTGCAGTATGTTTGAACAACTAAGATTAGATTACTACTTTGATGTCCTAAAGCTAATTTAACTCTTTCTACCAGTTTGCACATGTATGTAAAGGCATATGCAAACAAACCAGGAGGATGTTAGCTGAAAATAAACAAACAAGCTCTAAAAGCAATATAAAGCTGATAAAAGTAAACGTACTCATCTTGATGCTTGACAGAATACAAAGATTGCTCTTTACATGTTCTCCATCAAAACCATCCTATGCGCTGAACGGAAGAACTGAAGCTCGGTCAGGTGTGAGCTATAAAAAATTCATCTAACAGCTTGAAGAAGTTGGCTTCAAACCAACATTATTATTGCCGTCTTTATATTTAAAGTCCCCCATATGGCTTCACTCAGGAATGATTTGTATCCGTGTGGCTTTCACACTTCAAATATTTGAGCAGAATCATTTAACAAATCTGAATAACTGACCTGAACAGCTGAACCCAGGACTGTGTGATCACATGACACCAGAAAACGGATGTCGTACATATCTGACAGCTTTAGTTTTGCCATTTTGTTCAGTGGATTTTAATATGAAAAAAAAATATGAAAAATGAATGTAATTTTATTTGAACTTTTAGTTAAGATCCACACACAGCTGATATCTAACCAAGCTGAAAACCACCACATAATGCGATGTCACCCAGCTCTTGTGTGCACCACTGAAACTCATCTGTAGTCCATTAAGCATCCTGTTCAGGAAGAGTGCTTAAGTTTCATGGAAAGCTTTTCTCTCAGAGCTTGATTGCTGTAAACTGACTGCTTCCCTCTCAAAATTAAACAATTTTTTTAAAAGTACACTGAGTACATAACAGGTATCAACAACGGAGACGGGGCCACACATCCGACAAGCAAATAAAACAGACAAATGGAATCAAAATCCAATTAGGCTGAATCAGTCTTTCAAGCAGAGACTATTTGTTCCATAAAACATAAACAGGTAAGTGAGTAAAAAAATAATGGATAAGGATGTTTGTTGGGGAGGTGAAGTAAGTCTCAAAAAGAAAAAAAAAAAAAGCAGAGATGAAGAAGGGATACGGAACAGCTCGAGAACACAGAGGACGCTTCTTTTTCTGTAGATTAATCATTAGGTGAAGCACCATGCAGTTTAAACTAATATGGAGGGAATTTATGGCAACACTTAAAGAGCAAGATCAATAGGAGGAGTGCTTTCAGCAGGGAGGAGAAGGAGGAGCTGACTGTCTTAACAGAGTCGATATCAGCCTAACAGGATCAGTTATCTCCCAGTGAAGGCAGGTCAGCAGTCAGAGAGGAAGACAACCGAGAGGTCAATACTTGTTAGCTGTTATATTGTAACAGGTTTAATGAGTGAATATTCAACTACTTTTAAAAATATTTTCACAAATGTTACAGTTTTCAGTTCTATCTTTATCCTGCATTTCCTACTTTGTTTTGTTTCTCTTAAAGCAGATAGGTGATTGGCCAGACTGCTGTGTAAACCCCGCCCCATTGCAGGATTTGCTGCACCTGCACCTGTTTACTCATCAGTGCAGCAGCATGTCTACAGGCCATGTTCAACTGCTGGATGGTATTTGATCTCAGTGTGATCAGCTGAGATTTGGGCTGAAATCCTTGTGAATGAAAGTTCTTACCTGTGAATGAAATATTGTATTTACCCCCAGTATTTTCAGTGGAGAAAATCCCTTATTGCCTCTGTGTTCAGTTCACTTGCTGAAAACAATACATTTCATTTCAGAATGAAACTTGGCCTCACCTTTGTGTTCACCTCTCCATCATACTCATCACCTGGACTCACCTGCACTCCTCCACCTCCTCATTGCTCCATGGACCCCCCCACTTCCTTCCAGTCTGACACAGAGAACACCAGTGAGTAAAATGTTCTCTTTCTACTCACAAAAACCTAATCTTACAAACACTAACCCTCATTTCCTCTGCCTTGAACTTGAAACTTACTCTTTACAGTCTCTGGTTCTGACTTTTAAATTAATGTCATTTACAGACTATTGCACCTAAATACAAGCTTCAAAAAGAAAGAGAGATTTGTACATTAATACACTTGTCTATAAACCAAAATTATCTTTAATGTGACATGAGATATTTGCACAAAAATATATTTTTAAGTAATAATTAGTAAAAATTGCAAATATGCACCAGAAATGCTTTTATCTAATCAATGCAACAACTTGTTCAGTAATTTCATTGGTCTGATGTGACAAGACAAAATATTTTGGTGTCACGAAGCTTGTTAGCCTATAAAAATACATAAATTAGCTGCATCATTGCTTCAGCTGCCGTGTTCAAAGAGTGTGACTAAAGTAGTGGCTTAAAGTCCAGAAATTATGGTAGTTTTGGTTTTATTTAAAGTTTAAATACGGACTATTTATAAACTGCTGAGCACATTGACATGAATGAGTGGGTTCATTTTGTGGTTCAAGAGCAGCAGCATATAACTACAGAATTAGTTAATAATAATAATAATAATTCCTTTATTAATCCATTTTAGGGAATGCATCTCAATTTGGTTTAGAATCAGCAGAGAATTGGTCTTTATATTATCATTTTAACTCAAACTGGATGGTGTGAATAACATATGAGACCTCACTGGTATTTTTTATAATCCATTACATGTTGATTATTAATACGCAAATACCACAATCATTTGTCATCATCCTTGATTAATTTAATCAGTTGGAATATTCAGCTAAGATAATTACAAGAAAATTGAACACAAATACTTGATAAAAGTTGATACAAGCAAATAAAATCTGTAAATGATCATAAATAAAATGTTTGTGTGGTAAGCTCAGTTAGCTGGAGGTTTTTGGTCAGAGGAGCTCACAAAGTTAATCTGGTAAAGTAATACCAAATGTTGTGCACTAACCTCTGAATCAAAAATAATCAAAACTGTATGTATCTGAACACATTTTAGCTTTTGTCACTTTATGAGAACCACAGATATTTCCAGGCATGCAGCAGCAGAACAGAAACAAAGTTACAGCCAGACTCTTTAGCCATTAAATGCTAAGTTTATATAATTGTCTTATAAAAGTTGCAGACAGACCAACACGCAGCCAGCGGTTACAACAGCGTTAAAGCTCTGCTGAAGGCTGAATGTAAGATTGATACTTTCACCCCCACAGAGGAGACACTTCCTTTCTGAATCCGATTTTCTCATAAAGCACAGAGCTTTTAATGGTGCTGCAAGCTGCTCACTGTTTACAGGATTCCCAGGTGAGGAAGATGAGGTCAAAGTTTTGTGAGGCAAAATATGCATTAAAAACATTTGGCAGGATGAAGCTCTTACCTTCTTTCGGTGTGGAACATTTTTCTGGTTTTCAGCAATAATTATCTAAGGTGTTTCTTTGATGTTCACAGTAAAAAAACAACTTTCCTTTTACGGTTTGCTACAGCTGCTGATGGAGCCAGTGGGTTGATGTATTCAAATACAGCAAACTGTGACATGAAAACATTTGGGTAAAACACGTGAACAGGTTTTTTCTTTTTCTTAACACCCTTTCCCCACATTAATCTGCCAATTTTTAAAATATTTTACTCAGACTATAAACCACAATCTTGAATTTATTGGCATTGTGGCTCAAACCCCAACACAAAACACTGATTTTATCATATAGCAATTCATATCCATCATAAAAATCCCAAAAGATACAACTTAACATGAGGACATCCATTGTTTTATTGGTTATTATACTGATAGGTGATGTATTTCTAAGATTTATGTCAAAAAGTTAGTTTGGGAAAATGGAATAGCCAAATAAAATAAAAAAAAACATTAAATAACTAATAATCTAAATGTTCAAGTGAAATTAGAAAGAAGCTATCAGAAAAGATTTCCCTCTATCTTTTATTTAAAAAAAAACTTTGTTTTCTACTTAAAAGAATATCTGGATTTTTGTTTCCAGCTGCTGGCACTAAAGATCCAAACCCTTTTAGTCAGTAAATGATTTTATTTATTTGATTTTTGTGTATATAAGGGGTGGGGTATGTGTGACTGTGTAAATATCAGTTGTTTTTATCATGTGTCTTTGACAAGTAAAAAGTGCTTTATAAATAAAGTTAGATTTGAATTGATTCAATAGGTCTAGTTTATAACAGAGGTGTGTGTTTGAGGGCTGACTTCCATTCAGAGGAAGTTCCGATGTTTACATTTCTTACAGAACAATCATTCTGCACATGTGCAGATGTGCAATGTAGCTTCTGTTAAAACTCCAGTCTTTTCCCTTTTCTTTCAAGTCAAAGTGTCTAAATGTGCCTACAGAGAAGCAAATGGAGCTTTTCAGATCTTATAAACAACATGAGCTCCATTTTAAAGAGCTGTTACCTGTCTGTCTGTCAGCCGTCTGGAATGTGTTTGGCTTCAGTTTGGGAAGAGCAGGACCTGCTGTCAGTGTGATCGAGTGTGTTGAGCTCTGAGGGACTAGAAGGTGATGACAGTGTTTAATCCTTTTGTGACACAGATCTGCTGTCCCCTTCACTGTTGTTGTAAAAAAAATGGACCAATCAAATCAAACTCTTAACCTTGCCGCTGAGCACAGAGATGGGCACGCTGGGGTCACTGGAAGCCAAGAAGAGGGGAGTAAAGTACATGTGGGAGGGAAAACATCGAAGTGGATGTCTGGACATGCACCTTATAATATCATGAGGAGTATTTTGAGACATGTCCCCCTTCAGTTCCTTTAGTTTTCCTGTAGCACAGATCTAATAAATCCCTGGTTTTGCTTTACTGTACAACAAGATGTCCGGCTGGAGCTACGCCACGTCTGTTTTATTTTAAAATCAAAACCTTTCATTGCAAGAGTTTGGGCCAACCGGGGGCCGCTCTGGGGATGCCTTTAAGAGGTGTGTATGAGCTGAGCCAGCCTTTGTGGTTATGGTAGGGCTCTGTCTAATGACCAGAGTGGCCTGATTCTGCACTGTAATGAAGCGCAAGCTACTTAATCTCCTGCCTTGCTTTATAAGGTGTTCTTTCAGCTCTGTGGAGTTGGAATAAGTGTATAACAAATCTTCACAAAGAAGTACAATTTGACTGCAGCCACACCAAGCAGACCTGACAGCTAGATGATGTGCAACACTAAACTAAACTTGTAAGGTCAAACTGCTTCTGTTAAGAAAACTACCAGTTTCATTTTGCACAGTATGTTGCATTCAATGGCAATAGTAATTGGAGGATTTGTGATGCAAGGAGCGTTGGGAAGGGGTGGAGAATGAGTGCAATTAAAGGATCTAGAGACCACCAGGGTGGCTGCAGTCTAAACTCCCAGCTTCCATAAAGTTACAGAACAACTCAGTTCCAGAAACAATAAAGGAGAGACGCAAATTGTAATGCAAATCACAAAAAGTTTCGGGTGGTACATAAACTTTAGTTATCCTGAAAGAGTCAGAACTACGATGCTATGTAGTCTTTGTTAGAAAATACTTTGTATTCTTGATATTTTCATGCACACAGTAAATACATCCATGCTGTAAGCAAGCTTTCAAAAACTGGGAAAAAAACTTGTATTTAGCACAATTAAAGTGAAGCATTAAAAAATCCAGCAATGAAAGTTCTTATTTGAGGTCTGATTGGAGGCGGTTTACATTCACACAAGTAAAACAAACCCCACGCAGAGCCTGAATAAATGTCCCGTCTTCTGGGAGCCATTTCACATGCAACTTGTTGTTTCCTTCAATGATGGAGGATCTTACAGTCTTTCATGATGTCTGTGCTGCTTATTTAACTAATCACTGTTTTTTTATGATGGTAACTCGACCTACTACCAGATACCTCACTCATATGTGCTGTCAGGAAAGGAGATATCTAAAACTATTAATATGTTTACTTAAACCCCAGAGCACTTGGTACTTTGACTGATTGAGTCAGGGGCCAATTACATGAATCTAAAGATCAGCTCTGTGTAAACAGAGTAAACATTTCATTACCACTGAGCCTTTCCTTCCTCATTGGAGCAAATACAGGTACACATCTTTTTTCACATTTGTGAGCCATATCCTGTTGAGTTATGATTGGTCCAACGTCTACTTCTGGCCCAAAGGCAACCCTTTTAATGACCTGAGGTGACCTTTCTAATGGGCAGGGGCATTGAAGAATGGACATAGGTAATGGTTCTTCATCATGGAAGAGAAAATGAAGAGGAAGGAAGTGACAACTTGAGGAGAGTTGATGCTTCCCATATGTCAGTGTCACTGGTGCTTGTTTTTAATCATTGCATTGCTTGGAGACGTACGTCTAAGACAAATTTTAAAATAAACCAATCACAGCTATGTTTCCCTGCTGCTATCAAGTATATATAAACAACAAATAATAATGATAATATGTGCATCAAATGCCAGATATGATCTCATCCTGAATGGAAAGAGGGAAAATGTCGTATTGCTCCTAAATAAAAAAAAAAACTCTCAGTTAACAGAGGACAAAAAAGTGCCAATGTCACCAGAGTAGCTTATTGAATTATAAAAACAACCATCTCGCCAAACACATGCTGCGTTAACAGTGTGTGTAGATGTAATCAGAGCAGGAATGCAACATCACAGTTGGGCTCAGCTAGTTTCCTTTACATGTTTAATCCCAGAAGCGTTGTAAGTCTCTCACTAGTGAACCAAATTAGGAAGTTATCTTTTCACAAAATACTGCTTAAAGAGCATAAATGGGCTCATGCAAACATTTCTTGATAAATACGTCAATGCTGACAGAAGGACAAAATTAGATTTTACATGAGCTTGCACTGTAGCTTCACCGACCATGACTGTGGGAGAAGTCTCTACTCTTGTAGGCTTTCCAGAGGTCACATAGCCAAAATGCAGATGGGTTTCAAACTAGTTACATTGTGTTTTGCTGTTACGATTGTTCCGTCGATGTTTTGCAAAGAAAATTTGATCTTGAACTTACAGTTTTGACAGAACCAGGTCATATTAATGGCAAACCAAAAAACAAAATGATCTGAACTGCATTCAGCTGCAGGAAAAGGTATTAAAACTGACATCAGGAGACAACCTTCGAGATCAGATGTCCATACGTTATTTATAGTTTTTATTTTCATAGATTCTCCTTTCCTCACTCATGGGGGTTGAGGTTCACAGAGATGTAAGACTGTAACTATATCCAAAACTGGTCTAAGTTGGGTTTTTTGTGTAGATGGTCTGTAGTTTATTTTCATATTGGAGGTCGACGTAAAGGGACAGAAAATCCAGGAGCAGCAGACTTGGTATGCCATTTTCCCCCACCCAAAGGAAAGCAGTTCTTTCCTTTTGTTAAAGTCTAATTCGTTGGATAAACCTTTATTTTTTTCCCAATAAATTGATTTATTTTCAAGAAATAATGAGCTCATCTAGTCCTTTAGTCCTTACATCACACAGTCCCTGTTTCATGTTTAGGGGACAGTCCCAGTAACTGAAGCTATGCATGAACTGGATTAATATGAGTAAAATTAATAAATCCTGTAAAACT
Source organism: Pachypanchax playfairii (assembly GCA_006937955.1). NCBI lineage: Eukaryota > Metazoa > Chordata > Actinopteri > Cyprinodontiformes > Aplocheilidae > Pachypanchax > Pachypanchax playfairii. The sequence continues at coordinate 707,282 of SSNP01000037.1, forward strand.
GCAGTTATTAATGAAGGAGTTTGGTAACAGCAGCACTCAGCACATTAGTGGATAAAATTAGCTCCAAATCTATTTGTTGATACTTCTGGTGAATCCGGCTGCTTTTGCGGGGCAGCAGTGAGCAGTTATTGGCTTGATGGTTTAATCTCAGAGCTCAGAAGAACCCAATAAACTGACTGGCCTCTCCCTCTTCTGTCATTCTGTCTTCTGAATTTATTAACAGAAGTGGGAGAAGTCCAGCTGGATACCATCTAGAATGATGGCCCCGAGATGAGGCTTGAAGAAAAGATAGATTACCTTTGAAACTTTAAATGCTCATAAGACCATGTTTTTACAGCAGAGTGTGAGTGTTTAGGATATTTCAACTTAGTAACATCTGTGAGAGCAAACCCTTGAACTGGACACGTCTGGTGTACAGTAGATGTTACTGAAGCTTTATACATTGTGTAATTATTGTGAGTGTGTTTGCTGTTGAAACTAGAGGTGATGGTTAGTTTGGAGCATGTTTATTTAAATGATGAAAAGGTTATGCTGCTGCAAAACATATGTGTTTATCAACAACTGGACAGGAATAGTATGGCTTTCTCTGAGTCGCTCAAATACACACAGATATACAAAAACATACACAATCATTCAGATCTGCTGAAAAATAAACAACAAAAACTTCATAAAGAAACACAAATGACAGTACTGTTTCTCATTAGTCTTCTTTGTCTGTTTCTATTGTGTCATGTCTTTAAAATGCAAACAAAACTAAAGTTGAAACAAACACAAGTGGCTTGGGAAAATTTCATCGACGTTTGAAAATGTGGACAAATCTTCCCCAGAGATCACGACTGTCACAATTCACAGCTTGGAAAACCTCCAATAGAGATCTACTTTACTGTCTGTATTTGTTGCCAAACATTTTTTAATTAAACAGTAGAGCAGAGATTCCAGAGAAAACACCAAGACTAACAGAATTCAGTGTTTTATTTCTTTCTGGGCATGATGCTTAAAAAAGGAAGAACTAACAGTCAAAAATTGGTTCTCAGGAGAAATTCCTCCTTCATCTCACTTTAGTGGCTCAAGCTGAAGGTCAGCTGCAGAACAGAGGACACGATGCTCTGTCAGTTTTGTGGACAGATGGTTTTTCAGTGTCGTCTGCAGAGGTTAGAGGTAAAATAACTAAAAATACCTTCTTATTACAGTATTTCCAGTATGTGCACTTTATTTGAAACTCTTTAATAACTTGCCATAATTTATTAAAATATACATATATTTTCTGCTCCTTATATTTTTACAAAAAGCACATAAACTGCACATTTTTAACAGAATAAAAGCCTCCACTTTATATACTAGTTTTGTGGCTTGATTCATCTCATCCTCTGTCAATTTATGAGGTGTTAACATGCTTAAACATGTGTGTCAATATTAATCGGTTTTCATCTTAATGTCCAGCTGTTATGTTCTAGAGAACACCAAGTGATGAATGGAAGGAAAGAAAACTACAGAGTTGTGACAAAAAACAAATGACTGAATTTAACAAAAATGCCAAATTTGAGGCACAAAGCACAAATCTGCAAAATTAGCTTAAAATTTTTCAGCATTTTTAACATTTGATTAAACCTAAGTAGATTACTTCAGCTGAGATGAGCACTAAACAAAAGATTCCCAACTTTCACATTCTGAAAAGTAATGAAGCTGCAAACTTGTTCCCTTTTGGTCTCGTTGTTAACAGGAACACAGTTATATTTAATGGCACTTCTATTACTCTCATTTGTTTTTTATTCATTTTTAAGAAGTCTGACTAATATTTTACTACGCTTTTAATAAGTTATTTAAAACTATTTAAAACAGAATCGGAGTAAACTTAAAACTTCATAAGATCAAAATTATATTGTGATATGAACAGCTACTTTTTTGGACTTTAAGTGACTTTTACCGTCTGCTTTTCTTACTAAATGCTGTGCCAGCTGTAAACTTCTTCTTTCCTTTGCGCAGCTTCCTGTGAGAAACAGCCACGGTTAGCATTCATGATGGAATTTACCTGAGCAGAAGTTCCCAGAGAGGCCTCTCCATCTGTGAACTCACTCTGAGAATAGTTTCCAACTCAGAACTTTTACAGACTGTCCCATGGCAGAGGTCATGCTGTGGAAGGGTTCATAGTGACCAGGTTCTCCAAACTGTGTCACATATTAGTCCCATATGATTAAAATGAATGATAGAGGATTGATCCCTAAGGAATGTTTAAATAGAGGGATAATGGTTGAACAACAAAAAAACATTTACAAGAAAGAATTACAATTTTATAACCTTAGATTGTGAAGAAAGTTACAAAGACAAAAAACATTCATTTGNAAAAAACAAATGACTGAATTTAACAAAAATGCCAAATTTGAGGCACAAAGCACAAATCTGCAAAATTAGCTTAAAAATTTTTCAGCATTTTTAACATTTGATTAAACCTAAGTAGATTACTTCAGCTGAGATGAGCACTAAACAAAAGATTCCCAACTTTCCCATTCTGAAAAGTAATGAAGCTGCAAACTTGTTCCCTTTTGGTCTCGTTGTTAACAGGAACGCAGTTACTGTATATTTAATGGCACTTCTATTACTCTCATTTGTTTTTTATTCATTTTTTAAGAAGTCTGACTAATATTTTACTACGCTTTTAATAAGTTATTTAAAACTATTTATAACAGAATCAGAGTAAACTTAAAACTTCATGAACAGCTACTTTTTTGGACATTAAGTGACTTTTACCGTCTGCTTTTCTTACTAAATGCTGTGCCAGCTGTAAACTTCTTCTTTCCTTTGCGCAGCTTCCTGTGAGAAACAGCCACGGTTAGCATTCATGATGGAATTTACCTGAGCAGAAGTTCCCAGAGAGGCCTCTCCATCTGTGAACTCACTCTGAGAATAGTTTCCAACTCAGAACTTTTACAGACTGTCCCATGGCAGAGGTCACGCTGTGGAAGGGTTCATAGTGACCAGGTTCTCCAAACTGTGTCACATATTAGTCCCATATGATTAAAATGAATGATAGAGGATTGATCCCTAAGGAATGTTTAAATAGAGGGATAATGGTTGAACAACAAAAAAACATTTACAAGAAAGAATTACAATTTTATAACCTTAGATTGTGAAGAAAGTTACAAAGACAAAAAACATTCATTTGATGAAAATATGAACACAGGAGTGAAGGTTTTGTGCAAATGTGTGGAACATCCAAATTTCTACAAACAAAAGTAAAACCAAGGTTATAAAAGCAAACAATTGTGTTTACTGCACACATGTAACAAACTCACATGGTACACACAAGAAAAAGAATAAAACAGATCATAAACAAATTTAAATTCAATCAGTGTTAAATCCCACTACAAGCTTCATTAGGCATTTATAGACAAACCTGTTAGTTCCTGTCTTTTAAAGAATAAAAATGAAGGAAAAATGGCTACTGAAATAATTTAAATCTGACTTAAACAGATGGTAAATAAAAAAGTATTTAAACTAAGTAGATGAAAATGGGACACTTTTAAATTAAATTGTTCTTCAACAGATACAACTGATCTGGATCTGGTAACCTAAAAAAAATGTTTAAATAATTGAATCCCAGGGAAATGCTGCTCATCAGCCATTCAACCTGTTCAAAAGAAACAATCTTGAATAGTTTGGTTTGGTTTGGGAGTGTCAAACTGATGATTTTAGATTTCAACATATAAGGTACAGACTGCAAATCCATCTCCAAGCAGATTCATGTTCCTTTGACCACAGCTGTCAATATTGTTAAAAGTAAAAAGTTCATGGGACGGTTGCCGACCTCCTAGGATGTGGACACAAGAAGAAATACAACCCAGACGGATGGAGTCCATGGTTTAAAAAAAAAGAGTCAGCCATTGAAAACCATTCAAGATTAATTTCAATGTGAAGTTACGTGATTACATCAGTTTATTATAAATCACCTGCTTGTTCCTGATCAGGGTAACGAGATGCTGTTGGGCAAGAGGCGGGTTCTAAACCCGGTACAGCTCACCAGTCCATCACAGGGCCACAGGGGTTCCATCATTTCTACCCAGGCTAGTTTTGTTTATAGCTTTTTAAATATTATTCACTACAATTTAAAAACAGCGTCTATTTTTCATCAATTTTCATTTATAATATCTTTTGGCAGCTTCAGGTTATTTCAGCGACCGTAGGGGGTTATTCTTTTGTAATGGAAGGAGACAAACAATTTTGTCCACATCTGTATGTCTACACTATCACAGCTGCTTCCAGTAATAACAACCGATTCTGTACATCAGTGCTTTTTTCAATAAGACTGGAGGGGCCTTAACAGACAGGAGTTCAGCCCAAGCAGTCATTGTTTTATGTAGAGTCAGGAGAAAAACAAACATGGCTGTGTAACACAAAATCCACTGTTTAAGGTTCTGTGTCACATTTCAGCCGTTCCATATAGAAGAAAGTTTATTGGAACTCTGGTTTGGTTTGATGACCGTTTGCTCATCAAGGACCTTCTAAAGCTCTAAACTAAGAGAAGTTGTAGCTATTTTACTTGAAAAAAGAAAACACACAAACAGACTTGGTAATAAATGTTTCAGAGCTTTAAAGCAAATCAAACTTACTTTCAAATAATAAAATGACAAAAACTTCCCCAAAACATCTAAATGTGTGCACAGATTGTAAATCTGATGACGACCTTTTTGCCTGGTTGTTTATTGACATTAATGGGTAATGTTTTCACAATTCTTGAATAACTAGCACGTTATAACATACAGACTCTAACAAATTATTTACAAACATAAAATGTATTTTTTCTCTGTGAGAATACAGTGTGAAAAGTTACAACACTTCACAAAGGCAAAGTCCAACGTTACAGATGTGGCTTCTTATTCTGTCTCAGACTATTGCTATCATAGTGATATTCACTTCTACTATTAAGTAGTTCCTGTCCTTGTTAAATGTAACTACAGTGTGTTACGCAGAGTGATTCATTCTGTGTAAAAATGTGAAAATCAGAAACATTTAAACTACTATTCATCCCATTTTATACACACTTTATCTTGTATGCAAGTAAGACACGTAACTGCCAGCCTTTTCCCGAGGTCCCCTGGGTAGGAGCATCTCTACAGTTTTACCACCCAGACAGCAGCTTTCAGACGGTGGGGATAGAAGAGAAGAGAGGGGAGGAGGAAGAAGAGGAAGAGGAGAAGACATTAATCTTATCCACAAATGGAGATGTTATAACAAAGAGAGTAGCACACTCACCCTGGGGATTTCAGGAGAAAAGTGGATTGCACACACAAAACATCGAACACATTCCTCTTAGTTTGCTGTGTGTGTACTGAACACTGTATATGGCCCATGAGGATGTCACACAATTGCAGCTTTTGGATGCTTCTACTGAAACCTGCTGCTTTTGCAACATGATTGAATGTGATTACATATGAGGCAAATTGAGATTGACTGAGATGTGGATCAATATTTCTAAGTGACCAACTATGCTGTGCTGCACATTGCAGCTCTTATTTTAACCACAACACCTTATTCACTACTGGATTATAAGTAGATGATGGGGAGAAAGAATGTGGATGGAGGGAGCAGCAGCCATTAAAGGAACCACCTGCCCTCCACCCTCTGCATTACTTCAGCCCTGCCTGTCACCCATCATGCACCCTATATACCAACCTCAACAGCATCCACTTAAGAGCCCTCTCACCCTCCATAACAGAAACCCACATTTATAAGATTAAAGTGAGTGAGGTGCAAAGGAGAAGCAAGATGAGACTGAAGAAGAGGATGTGGTGCCCAGAGTAAAGGAGAGGGGGTTGAAGCAACAGAGTCTGACCATTTTTTTCTTTTCTAACTGGAGAGCATTATAATGGCCTTCAGTAGGCAGCTGTTTCATCTTTAGTGAGAGAGTGGGCACACTGGAAGAGAGGAGGAATGATCGAGAAAACAAGAAAGACAGAGAGCTAATTCAACAACTGAAAATGGGTGCATTATGTTGGTTATGATGCACCATGTGTGATGTCCAGCCATAGTTTTATAAAAAGAAAACCACCCGAAGGCTTTGCAGCTTTTAGAGGAATGTGATAATTAATATGCATGACGACCGGATTGGTAAAAACTCAAAAAATCTTTGTATTGAAAAATGAATTCTGAGGATGTTTAACTTATTAAATAATGAACTATGAATGCCAGTAAACAGACGTTATAGGGTTGCATACATTATGGAATGTTTTATTGTGAAAAGGTGACTGTAAATTATTTTCAAAACAAATCAGATCCTTACTGAACTAACATCTGTAATGTAGACCAGTTTTGATGGTTGCAAAATGATGTATGATTCATGTTTGACATAAACTGAGCAAATTGACAGTGTCAGCCTAAACAAAGACAACAGAAAGTAGAACCACACAACTGTACCATCATATGGTGAAGATTTGATTTGGAAGAACAGCCTTGTTTGTTAAGTGAAGGTTAATGAAAGGTAACATTATGCTACAGACACTTTTCTTTCCATCAGTTTTATAGTTAATTCCTCAGTCGAGCTCAAGAGAATAAAAATGGATTTTACATGGAGATTATTTGTATAAAAAACACACTGAGTAATGAGCAAAACTTTATTTGAGTGCTGAAATACACAAATAACATGTAACAAACACTTGGTGTCTCAGTTTTCAACATTACTGCTTCCTCAAGAACTGACAGCAACTTCAGGATTGAATGTAAATAGGAAATAATTAACTGAAGTGGATTGCAGTTGATTGTTTGACTGTTAAAGATTAACAGGACAGTCTTTCCAGCATAAAATCTCACAAAAATCCCACCTAGCAAGTTAAAAACGCTGATACTCGTACCTTCTTCTTACGTCTCTCTGACGTCATTCAGATCCAGTTATCAGATGATTGACACACACACGATTAGATCTGCCTTCACAGATGGATATGTCTTTTCTAAATTTGGAGACATTCGGGTTCAGAACAAGATAAACATCTCTGGATCCATGTTGTGTCAACATGACCTCTTGGTTTTCTGACAAATGTCCTTCTTCCAGGAAACTTAACAAAGATCGGATTCAAGCCGAGTGACATCTCAGTTTTGCTTCCAGTTATTTTGACTTCAGCAGAATAAAAAATATTAAAATAAGTCATTTTACATTATTTTTTAATAATTATTTAAATTTAATAGGTTAGAGGAAATAAGAGAAAACTATTTAGAAGCTACAAATATCCAAATAAGTCATGCTAATGTACATTGCTTGGTGAAATGTTAATCCCATAGTACAACTATCCTTTTTGTGTTTTTTGATTGTGTCTTTTGTTTTTGTTTACACACTGAAATTAACTGGTTAAAGTGAGAAGAAGGTTTGGATTGGACCGTCATCGGTTGAATAGAGACCATCGTGTCACTTTGTATATACAGTATAGCTCCTATGATGAGTAGGTGTTGTATGCTTTTTATTAATAAGTTGAGAACTTTATTTCCTCTCTGCTTAAATGACCCATAAAACTGTCTTTGGAACAAAACAAAACAAAAAAGAGGGAAAATAAATGAGTTCTGTTTTGAAATGTATCTTTCATAGTTTAAAATCCACAGCTGTTACAGTATCCTGATAATAAAGAATCATGATCACAGTTTCATGACTGTTTTTTCACTCTAAATAACAGGACCAAATGCAGAGGGGCTGAATAAACAATTTTATTGGACAATTACATTTTATCTCAGAGATAAAACTGCATTATTTTTACATCTTCCTAGACTGGCTGTGATGGACAGTGCCAAGGTGCAGGAAAGTGGCAGCACCACGCTTGGATGAATGGATCCTGTGGTGAGTCGTGACTCACTCTGCCTCAGGCGGGCACTATGCCCACCCCCACTTCTCCTCTCTTAGAGGCTTTCGTTCCTTCTCTCCTGCAGCAGATGAGTCACAGAGGCTGATACAGTATGAAATGGAAACAAGCAGCAAGAAGAGGGAATTAATAAAATAAAGGAATTAGAAGTCTGCTATTAGCTCTCCAGTCCAGCCCTGAAATCCTCCAGCACACACTGATAGCATACTTAATTTGATTTAGGATTTTCAAATTAAAAAAGGGAGCTATGCTCTTGTGTGTGCATGTGTGTGTGTGTTTGTTTGTTTGGTGACCAGAATTTTAATCTTTCTGTGGAGTTCAAATAGTTTTTAGCATTTCCAGGGCAGACGTCAACCATGATGGTTTTATTTATACTTCTCTTAAATAGTCGACACAGGTTTATCTTTGGTACAAAGAAAAATGAGTCGAGTGGGTATCATGAAATGTTATAAGTCGTGTCTGATGTTACATGATGGAGGTCTTGGTGAGAGTCATGCCAAACAGCTGAAAACCAGCCAAATCAAATCATAATCCTTAAAGTTCTTATGAGTACACAAACACCACATGTCCACTCTGCTCACACACACATCAAAGACAGGTTGGGATTTATTTTATGACCCTCTTTTTTTATTGTATATTTTATCTTTTAGCAGGTGTTAAACTGTAAGCTGAAGAATTTTTAATTTTGCTGGTGTTGACTGAATGACAGGGCTGTCCTCTCAGTGACACACTGGGGATCTGCAGAGACGAACAGTGAAGCTCATCTGATTCTAATAATATCTCCTGCTATTAGAATCGACATCTATCATTGGCTGCAGTGGAATCCACCAGTGATTATATTTACACCAGCAATCACCAAAACATTTGCGTGCAAATGAAAACTTGTAAATAAAATGACAGTAAGACAAAAGAGCATGAAATGGCTAAACTGCTAATACAAACACTGTAACTCTAAACTCATATCCATCTTTCCACCACATTTAGTACATAGAATGATTAACTGGTTTATTAGGTGCAGCTGTTATATCAGAGAAATGTTTCACCTGTCCATGACTTTTACATGAGTTAGTCACCATGTTTTATTGCAGGATCATTACAGGCTTTTACACTAGTGTACTGTTTGTTATCATTTTTCTGGGTTGTCTTATCTGGTATAATAAGTTCATGCAACTTATTCTGGGAATTTTCTTCTTTCCAGTTATTTAGTTGCTAAAGTTTTTTTTTTTTTGTGGATTAAAAAAGAGAGATGTAGGACAAGTACTGCATAAAAATTGAGCCCAAACAGCTGTGCAGAACAAAGGAGTTTGAGTGTCTGAGGCGTGGTTGCACCCCTGATATTTAAATAAAACAAAACTGATTAAGTGGTAGTGCATTGGGGCGTATTGCAGAGCGGATATTCACATCTATCACATCATTCATCAACGGGCACTGTGTTAGTCAGACCACATAATGGCCGTCTTAAATTATTAACTCAGTCACAACCTTTCCTTTAAATAAAATGTTCATTTATGATATTCCAGTAGACCTAATAACCTTCATTCTCTTCACTTGCAGCTCATAGTTCAGTTGCTCACTATGAGAGAAGTGGAAGGTCTCACTGACGCTGACAGCCAGACTTGGATAATGTTCTCCTTGTTAAAGAATCCAGGCAAGTCTCACTAAAGTTGCAGTAATGAGCAATCCATTACAGTTGGTCAGCTCATTAGAGTGGAGCTGACTGTCATGGACGTTAGCTTTCATCTGGCTGTTTGTTTGGAGTGTAGTCAGTGTCATGGGAGCCAGAGTGCTGCTGTAAGGTGAGCAATAAGAGTATATGTTCTGACTCACATGTGCACAACTGATGGAGTGAATTACTCCATGACCAATAAAGAAAATGACAAAGTGTGAGCTGCGGTGTGTGTTTATTTTACAAACTGTTTGATCCATCATGTTTAACTGAAACCTGGTAACTAGCACCCATCCATCCCCACCACTCAAAAAATAAACCTTGAAAAATGTGAAAACATTTCCACTTCCTTTAAGACCTTCACGTTCTCCACTGAACCATGTTAAAGTGAACCAGGTCCAATTCTAAACTCTTCCTCCCTTCACAGTGGCAGCAGATCCGCATGCCCTAAATCACATGCGCTGGTCTTGACAGCGTGTGATGGTGCTGAAAACATCTTTCCCAGGTTGTGATTGTGATGGATCAGCCAGTGCATAAATCATGGGACAAAACAAAGAAAGTTTCCTAGAAATAAAACGGTGGCACGGGAAAAAGGTGCAGCTGCAAAGTAGGATGTGTGCTTCAATAGTTAAACCCAAATCTCTGATGAAAGAAAAAGAACACAGACATGCTATAAATTAGCTACAAAGACAAACCAATCTTTAAAATGACTACTTCCTCCAACACTTTATGTTGCTGCTAATTCCAAATGCCCACCATAAACAATAAATTACATATAAAATCAGGGCAAAGGTTAAGATTACATCAATTTAGTCATGAATTCACTGGCTGTTTGGCCTTTACCCATAAATACTGTCCTCACTGTAAGACCTTCAGAGTTATGTCCTGTGCAACATTGAGATGTGGACTCTGTGAGCGTACATGAGGGGCTCGTGTACCAGCTCTTTCTTTTTTAATCACTGCAAAGCAAAAAAAATAAATAACACATACAATTATCAAAAATTGACATTGCTTTTCTGTGACTGACACTAATATCCAACAGTTTATATAATGTTGATTCATAAAAAAAAGAAGAATATAGAGAATATAGAGGCTAATATAGAACTTAGAGTTTGAGTGTGTCTGTAAATGTTCCTGTAGGCATTGCTAAAATGGTTGCAGACTACCATTAGAGTGAGCGGGAGCTGCAGGGGATCTGATAGGTTAAAGCAGTGCAGAGAATTTAAGCAGGCTGTTTCTTTAGGGATCAATTCATTCCCTCCCAGCTCCAGACCAAGCATGAAACACATGGAACCAATAAAACCCAGAGAGTCAAATGGTTTTGCAGCACAAAAAACATGAACTACAAGCATAGAGACTATCTGGAAAAAAAAATAGATCACAGTAAGTAAAAGATGTTAATTAGAGTATTCTCCCTTTGTCCCGTGGGAAATAAAATATAGGAGTTTGTGTGAGGTCATACACAACATGTTCTAGTAGGTCAAACGGTAATGTATTACCTTTTCCACAGAGTCGCCTAATTAAGCTAAAATGGAACCTATAAGAAGGGCTGTAACCTTCCTAGAGTAAAATAGAAACTATATAACAGATTAAAGAGTTCCACTGTAAAACTAAATGCACAATGTAACTCAAGCATTATAAGGGATTTTGCAAATAAAAAGCCCAACCTATAAAAATCTGTTGGAGAATTCATCATACCTCTTAGAAATGCCATTCTCCTTCCCTTTAGCCTCTCACCCATCCAACCATGGCAGAAAGTATAAATATCAAATCCTTTCATGGCACCATGTGGCAAACAGTTCAACCAAAGTGTTTGCAGACTCTAATTACACTCATGTAGTTTATTTTACCCTGCTCAAGTAGTTCTTGTTTTTATCAGACGAGAATGCCTTGATGCTGTTAAGGAAGGAAAAGACATGGAGTTTATTTTACAGGAAGATATTGGTACCACCCATCTGACAAGACAGAGGAATCCATCAAATCCACCACCCACACTAATCCGTGACAATGCCCTCAGCTTTTCTACAATCACGTTCATGTGTAAGGGAGCAGAAGGTGTGGATGGGAGCAGAGCCATAAAATTTTATCCATGACTGATGTAAACCTCCTCCCTGGTGAGGAGGGAGCTTCTAGAGTTAGATGACAGCTGGTAGTTAACACCGAAATTGTCTCTAGGAAACGGTTCACAGGTCAAATGCTGTGGAAGACAAAGAAAAGCATATCGATGATATGAGACTGTATTAAACAACCGGCATGAGAAATACACTCTCAATCCTGAGAGTTCTAAAGAAACTATGAGCTGGAAATCAGAGCAAGAGGTTTTCTTTTTACTTGTGTTAGAAAATCCATGTTTATCAGAAAAAAATGATAACTAAACTAGCAAAGAATTCCATGGCTTTTTGTGAGAGCAGTGGTGTATTGAGAATGATAAGTTGTTGTATGCTTTAATCTTTTCCTCCAGCTGCTGGTTGGCCGCTATTACAGGGCCAGATCTCAATCGATGGCAACACCATGGATTAAATTACAAATTGAGTTTAGCAGGGCTGCCTTCCCCTTCTTTATTTCTGCAGTGTCCCCCAATAAGGCTCCACTACTGTGCCCTCTTCCTAGATAAGTTAATTACGTAAAGTCCAACCTAGATGCAACTCGACACACAAGCTCCCGCTGAATCATTTGGGCTGGGATTGCTCCAATGCACCCAATCAATCTTAAAGTGGGAAGGGGTCATCCCCAGAGCAGCTCCACCTCTGCATCTCATGGCCTCTCACACCAGTCAATACCAGGCATTATTCTGATAATTATTGCATTAGATTTTTCAAAGAGTGCAGCAAATCGCCACTTACTGGCAAGAGCTTTATTATGCTACTGTTGCTTCACGTATTTGTTTAAACTGCCTTTTTGATCACGCTCATTGACTTTTTATTAATGCATCTAGTCTTTTGCCCTTATGGTCAACAGTATTGACTCTTCCAAATCAAAATGTCTGGTGATTAGGAAAATGAGAAGTATAAAGAAGAAGAAGAATGCTCAAACAAACCTGGTATTCAATAAGAGTGAACCTGCAGGAGATTTGCCAAAGCAGATCCAGGATCAGGAGTAAACAAGTCATCAGCATCCCTTCACAAACTCAGGAGCTTGGAGGTGCATTTTCACTGTATTTATGTTGTGCTGTTTGATTGGATTTAGGTGTAAAAGCATGAGTATAGATTTTCTCACTGTTTACAGATCTATTTCAGGCTCAGTTAAAAACAGCTGACATGATATAAATTAACTGCACTTCATAATCATAATCAATTTATCATAAAAAATGTTGTTAGTATTAAGATCAAGGTAATGGGTTTTGCTGAAAGGATTGTATATCCAGGTTATGTGTGAATGTGGTCCAGGTTGGCTGGTGACTTTGTGGCTTACTAGAGGCGACATACTGCAGCTGTTTGTAGGCTCCACCACAGGAGTTTAATGAGGAGGATGCAGTCAGGCTAATTAGGCTAAGCTTCCCCACAATCACAGTTAAGGTAGAGCGAGAGGGAGCACCGATGGGAGTGGAGGTCAGGCGTGAGTTTGTGGTGTTTATCAGAAAAGTGAGAGAAAAGTTGTTTGAAGCAGCCAATTTAGCAACATTTCCTCACAACTTTTAAACCGCAGCCGACTCGCAGGTTGCATCACTTAACCTCTCCTGCCAACACCCACGCTGCTTCCAGACAGACGGGGAAATCACATGATAGGGCACGGTCCTCGATCCCAAGATTCTCAGGGGGCTGAAACCACATCAGCCCACCAGGGTTGTGGGTAGCGTCACCAAACACAAACTGATGAAAAGGCATTTCGATAGCTCAAGAAACATGATGAGATTCAGTATAAAGAGAAATCTAGACTGTGGCTGTGTGAGTGCAAAACAGAAGGAAAGTTTATGTTAAGTTAAACAAATTCAGAGGGTATCTGTGAGAGTCCTGGTTCTTAGACTGCAGAAAAATAGAATTTTTAACCTCATTCTTCATGAAGAATTCTTAACAAGCATCAGATCAGTTAGCTCATCAAAGTATAATTGTTAGCCAACTTTATGGCAACAGTGTCAAAATTTCAGCTTGCCTTTAAAAAAGGTTTAAATCCTCCTCACTGTCACAACAAAAAGTCAAATTTTTCAAAAAGTCTAAAAATAAATGGTTACTCAGACATATTTTGATGGATATGATGCAGCATGATAAATGTTCATGATGTATAATGTAATATATATCACTTTAGGGGTGGTTATGAGTTAAAATTTTTATTTAAAACCATAGACTTTTTGTTTGTGTTTTGGAAGAACATTTTTGAAACAGCTGATAAAACAAGAAATTTTACCCTCTAAATTAATCCTAAAAATCATTGAAGCTTCTCTTATGGAATAATTACAACTCAGACAGCAATAAATCTTTGCTATGAACATGTACATTTGGATTGTTTACCCTAAACTACTGTCTTTTTTAGCAACTACCACCATGTCCACTTCAACTGGACATAGGCTCATATTTCATGAGTGAAAATACACAGAGGCTATAATGAAATTGGTTTCATGTTTGTGCGGTTTGAGGTGAGTGAGACTTGAGTAAACTGAGGGGGTGGAAGGATGACAGGACAGTCTGTAAGCAGTGGGGGGAAACCAGCAGTCTCCTTGGTCCAACCGTAATTGTCTGTGTTGTCAAAGAACATAAAGACATGTCAAAGGTCAAATGTGGACACATTATGAGAGCAACCTTTAAATCTCTAGAATCAATAAGCCACTCTCCCATCAAATGTTTTGATGTTTATCTTTGAAGCTCACCATGGAAACCAATAACACAGTTCTCTGTTTAATTGCATGAGAAAACTTAGGGGAAGTTTGCTGATGGCAGATTGCTGTGATGGGGGAGGGTGACCTGGAGGTGATGGTGGAGGTGGAGGCAGACAAATTGAGCAGCAATTACAGTAATCATCATTAGAGATTTTTGTGTTTCAGCTTACTATGGATGACAAAACCTTGTTATTATACAGACTTGGACCAGGTGAAATGAACATATCTGTCAGTTTCCTCAGTAAAAAAGAGAGAAAATAAGTTTTTTTTTTTCATGGACATGATCACAAGTAACATGCCATTTTCTTTCTTTGTCAGAGAACATTGGAGAAGCACAATGGAGATATGAAAATACTATATTTCCAGCTATAATCATCTCTGTTTGATTTTTATGAACAGATATCATAGCAGATGCAGGGATGAGTCACGAGCTGCAAACTCAGACACAAGGAAAGTATGACTGAAGAGAGAGCTGCAGCAAGAAGCCCGGGGTTTCCTCTAATGTAATGCAAATTGTAAGTGCACTGAATTAGACAAGCTTAGCAGGTAACAAGAAAAAAACATTTTATAAAGCTACAGAAATATGACTAAGAACAACTCTTCATTTTCAAATGAGAAGTAGAAGAAAATACAGTTTGATGAAGGCTGAACAGCCCAAGTAATTTATCTTCAGATGAACATCAGTTGTAAACTTGATTTGGACTACAAGCAGCTGACATGTATACTGGAAGAGTTCACAGTGACCTGGAGAAATGATGTGCAGGCTTTAAATTACAGCACATGTAGAAAGCTCGTCTCACACATGTTGCAGCGTGACTGTGATGGCAGCTGGGCTCAGAAAGTACTAAATTACTCTAATACATTTTCTATTTCCATGACAACTTAGTAGCTCTGATCTGACCAGGGCATTTCAAAATTATATATACAGTATATATATATATGTAAAAAAAAGGAATGATCACTTGAATAGCTAAAAAAAATTACTTATTACACAAAAAACCGAAATAATTTTGCTGTTTATAAAGACCCTCAACTTTTATCTTGGAATAAACTTTATACATATCCTTTAAAGAAGAGATGAGGAGCTCTTAAAGTGCTAGTGTCTCACACATTAACACTTACATGGTGGTAATTGGGCCTCTTACAGTTAGTTGTAATAAAGATAAAATTAACACTGGCACACACGCTCACAGAGTCATGTTTCAATGAACACACTCCTTTAACACACACATGCAACAATAAATACAGAAAATGATTTAGATCCTAAACTACGTATGTTTATTTTCTCACATAGTTTACAAGGGAAAATTTTCTGCAAGTTTTTTTGGCCTTAATTACTTTATCTCACTGAAATAAAATTATTTAAAAGTTATTCTCTTTAATTATCAGATTTATGAGAACAGTTTAAAACTGACCAAAATAGAATGATATTCATGAAATATACAAATACTTTTGTTTAAATATTTTGCAATAACCTGCATGTGTAGAATGAACAGATAAATGCAACTTTAATGACGAAGTTAAAGACTACATTGAGGTCAAAATGAGCAATTAATGCATGCATATGTGGTTGGTGAATTCCACTAGCTGTTACGCAAAAAAATCTTTCTAATTAGTAAAGGTTGAAATACCAGCTGAACCGCAGAAGACCACCATCTTACTCTGCCAACTGTACAGAGCTGATGGTGGTAGAGCTTCTTATAGCTGAGAAAATCCACAGACTGTGGTGTAACGTTTCAGTCCAAAAGAGCAGTGGTTTGAAACATGGCTGTGACCACTAAAACCACAGATTGACAGCAATTTACACGCAGCCCGATCGGCTGTGAAATCAAACACACATGTTTAAATTGGATGGCCATCCAGTGTGACAACCAGTATATCCATAATACGGGAATAAAACTGAAGGCATTGATGTACAATTCTGATTATGGGCTAAAATTTGTTGTGGATTAATGAATTGAACTGATTAACCCTCATTTGCTGCTTTTAATAGACTGTTTTCTTTATTATTTTTACATGAATCATGCATGGATGGGTCAAGCCCTCAACAAAAGCCTGATGCTCGTTCAAAAAGAGAAACAATCTTTCAGAGAAGCACAAGATTTCTGCTGATAAGGTGTTTGAAGGCATTTTCACAGCTGTAAGAAGTATTTTCACCACTTCGTAACTAAAACTTCTCTGAATCACAGTCTGTTTGTGTAGAATGCCCAGTGAGGGACCTTTTTTCATTTCTATTCAAAGAGATGAAAGAAATCACCCGACAAATTTTGTTTCTCTTTTTGTTGCAGCTCTTTTATGTTGGATGTTCACTTTGTCAAGCCTGGATTTAATTCTGTTGGCACTGCATCAAGTTACTTCTTGGCTCTCTGGCAGTGCCCTTGAAGGAAAGTCAAACACAATAATTTTTCATGTTATGGATTAAAAGATTATTTATGTAAAAAAAGACCTGTGCACCAAATGTGAACCCATTTTTTTTTATTTTATTGAATAAAAAGTATTGTGAATTTCATATGGTTTTTAACATCATTTCTGAAGACAACATCACAAGTAATTTATTTTATCATCAAGATTTTTCAAGAAATTTAGACCCAGAATCATTTACTTACAAGCCCACAATTAAAATAAATCAGATTTTCTTATGCATTATGCAGGAAGGCACTCACTTGATTTGTATTACACTTTGGTAAGACCAGCTCACTATGCATAAAAATAGTCTCCTCTGCATAATTAACGAGCCACTCGCTTCCAAGTACCAATTATGGGGGGGGTACAATGACAGAGTCCAAGTGAACACTGCAGCCATCTGGTCCAGAGCTCAACAACATAACCAGGAGAAAGACGTGAATAAAGCTGGAGCAGCCAGCTCACATGCAGACCCAAAGCAGCTGTGTCTTTGTCAACATGGAACCACGAACAGGATGTTTCAGACTTGGATGGCGAGAAAGACGAGAAGATGAGTGAGAAAAAGGAAGCTTGTTAAGAAAAAGAGAGAATGAAAAGACACAAAAAATGGTTATTTCATGGACACATGAACTCTGGAATGGAAGGATAAACGTGAAGATTTACATGCTTGAAACAACAAGTGTAGAAAAGTCATGATGTGACATGTGATGTGTCGCAATATTTTCTGTGTGATTTCGAGTGTATTTCTACATTGATTTATTGAGAAAAACTACAAAATAGAACCAGACATACGAATAGAAAATAATTATGTATGCTGAGGGGAAGAATTTCAACTATAATCTGTTCAATTTATGTGTGAACTGTCATGATCTCTGCTCCTGCCACCCTGATCAGGCTTGTGTTTGCTTTGAACAGTCTCTGATTGGTCCAGATCACTCCCACCTAGTCACACCCTGTTGTTAGTTAGATTACAGTCACCTGTGTCCATGCTGATCTGGGCACTATTTAACCTGAGGCTCTTCTTATGTCAGTGCCAGATTGTAAAACGGCGCTCTTGTTTTCATGATTCAAGTGTCTTATGTGCCTTTGTGGTTAGAATTCATGTATCTCTATATCCTGTGTCATGCATGTTGCAGATTTGTATTTTCATAGAGCTTTGACCACTGTTCTCCCTGGACCTGAGTTTTTGCCTGAGATTTGGATTCTTGGATTTTTACCTGGCCTGTGTTTCAGGAAAAAGAGTTTGCCTGTTCCCTGCTAACGAAAGTCACCTGCTTCTTTGTTGACTGAAGAAGAGGAACCTGTTCTGTGTTTCATGACTGAAGAAGAGAACTTGTTTTGTTTTCTTAATTGGGACTAACTTTTGTTTGTTCTGCCCACAGAAGACCCCCACTGTTTAGTTTGTTGCTCCACATTCTGTTTTAATAAATGTAATTCCTGGTACCAAGCCACACCACTCTGTTTCTTCTGCTATTGAGATCAACCACAGTCTGGTTCAAGACAAAAAAGAAGAGAATCAATCAGCTAGAAATTTAACAACCTTAGAATACTCCGTGGCCAAAGAAGATACACCTGCTCATGATTACAGACACCCTGATGAAGAAGTGTGCCAAAAACATGTTTGACGCTCTAAGACACAAAGCACAAAGATTGAGAAATAAAATGCATGTGTTAGAATGAAGCATTGTGTGTGTGGCTGGGAGTGGTGGTTGGAATGTGTTTGACATTAAATCACTTTTTACATTATGTGGGACAAATGAAAGCATGAGGGGATCGAAGGAGAGAAATGGGTGGGTGTTGGGGGGGGGGTTAGCAAATCGGAAACATCTTTTAAATATTTTCACTAACTAATGTCCAAGTTCTGTTGCGAAGCAAGTAAAATAGTGGACTATACATGCAGAAACACGATGAGGGTGTTGTATATTATCTGAGTGAATGATTCATTAGATTACATAGAGATAATCAGCTGTAATCAGTGTTCAGAATGTTTTGCTTTAATCCGCTTTGTGAGGATATCCATCAAACAGCTGTCTGAGTCATGACAGAACTAATCCATCCACAGCTGTGAAAGAAGTCTGCATCAATCAATAAAAAGACCAGGAAATTAAACAGAATGTAAGAGTAATAATATTCATTATTATAGAGAAAACTTGGAGCATCTGCAGACTGAGCTTCACAGTAAACAAGCACCCAGACAATCGCAGCTATCCCAAGCAGAACTTACTATTGTGCAGTATCAGGTACTTAAAGCAACTTTATTGTATAGAGGGAACTGTGCTCAGATGATTTTTCACAAAGACAAACAGAATGCAGCCGCCAGCTGAAGGTTTTGTTTTGTTTTTTTCTCATTCTGCTGAGTCTTGGATGTCTGCCTACAGTTCGGTTAAAACAGAAACAGAAGCCTGTAATAAAATCTTGCTGCTTTTACCCAAACAAAGAAATAAAATGAAAATAGTCCAATGTCCTTTTTGACTCAGCTTTTTTTATCATTTGCAATTTAATGCCAACAGAAAATATTACAGTTGTCTGAGAGAAAATGTGCTCATGCACGTGTGCTTGCCTGTGTGTTATCGTTTGAGCAATGGTATTTTGAGCATGAAGTTTCTATTTGTGTGTTTGTGTCTGTGAGATGGAGAGGACTATTATCTACTCTGATGTGCATCTTAAACTTATTGTCTCAGGATGATCATCCTTTACTCTGACAGCCCTGTACAGCAGAACCTTGTGAGCCTTTAAAAACAGATTAATAAAAATAATTTTCTCCTGCTGCTGACAGAAGCCTGGAAGGCATTACAGCAGACAGGCCACGGACAATCTCCAGAAGCAGGATTAGCAGCATTACCCAGACAAATTAGGGCTTCTGCCTTCACAAAGCCAAGAAACCATGTTTCTGACATTCGTAAACAAATCTCTCAAGTTGTTAATTCAAATCCTCCCAGTTTGAGGCCACCAATGCTCAACTTATCCCTCTGGATATGAGTTACCTATAACTCAGTGTGCTAGAGTCAAGGCCATGTTAGCCTGTTTAAATTGATGTAAAAACAAATAGGTGAGCACATAAGTAAGAATATAGAACTAAACAATAACAACACCCATGTAATAAAACCAAACACTGATGAAGAGATTGATTTGTAGTCTTTTCTGAGTTAATATGTTTAAATAAGGTTTTAAAAAAAACATGATGCTGAAAAAGCTCAAGGCCGTTCTCTTTTACTTCTCTTTGCAAGTAATGAGAGCTTGTGTTACGCTACAGATCACAGACTGATGTCACATGTCTGAGTGGCACCGGAGCAGAGCTCGTGTTTCTGTGGATCTCAACCACTGCACCTCTCCATCATGGCTGCTTTGGCAGGGCAAAGACTTGTTCATATTGGATCACTTTGATGGAAACGTTTGTCTCTAACAACAGATTAGATTTTCATAGTTTGTTGAAAAATAATTTTCTTGACTTGAAGCCTGAAAACGAATTAATAAAAGGAAATATAAGATTTAACCAAAACTTTCATAATTACAGTCAACCTAAAATTAACCATATAGATAAAATAAATAAAAGTGTTGGTTTCCATTTCTGCAATTAAGGACAAAAATACTCAAAACAATTACAGGAAACATCCCAAAATAATAAACATTTGAACAGTTATTATAGTAAGTAAAACTTTATTTTTTCAAGATAAAAATCACAAAGTGTTTCACATTAAAACAAAAACAATAAAACCAGATAAAACCAGTTAACAGCCAATTTAATAAGATGTGTTTTAGTTGCTTTTTTAGTAAATCGGTACTGTTGTTATGACTTACAGATCTAAATCACCATGTGATAGCTTCGTATATCATCAAATATTAGGAACCATTAGGAGAATATATGGCGTGCTAACAAGAGACTAAAACACAAACAGAAAACAGAAAAGTTGTAATACGAGAGATGAAAAGTCGTGACAGAGGCCAGAACGGGGTGTGACGCACATTGTGCCAAAGCAGAAGAATTATGGTAATAGGCTGTCCCGCAGCAGTAAACCACTCTCATATCCTGAATGTAATCAAGTGACTCGAAAGCCTTTTCATATTTTTCAACACAGCCACACTGCAGTTGATTTTTGCAATGAGAATTAATCAATCCTCAGTCCTGTGAGTCACCATCAGCATCATAAAAACCTAAAGAGTCTCAGGGTGACAAAGTGCCCTGATAACAACTTTAACTACAATTAGACAACAACTCACGTACAACTTTTTCATTAGTCATCACAAAGACATGATTTAATCAGGAGCTCCGCAGTGCACACTCACTAAAACGGTTGATTTCGGGAGGGCCGCAGCTCTGCTGCTCCCTTAAACTCAGGTTTTCCTCAATCAGAGCCACCGATACGCAGAAGAAGAAACAGTATCAGTGGAGTTAGCATTTTGATTTACAGTGAAAATAAGGTGTTTCATATCCAGCCAGCTGCTCAGCAGGTAATCTACCTGTAATCTAGTTCTGGAAGCCATCATGAGGACATCTCTGCAGGATCTGGATGCTGTCATCTTGCTTAACTTTATCCTTAAAGCCACTTTCATTCCTGACATGCTGTGGGAGGCTGAGTATTCTGCCACTCCAACTATGTGAGAAAAAAAATTCTCTGACCACCAAAAAGTTCTGTACATGGTGTGAATTCTAAATACATCAGCTCATAATATCAGAGAATAATACCAGAGGACTGATTCTGTGTCTTTTGGAGCAGCATGAGTGCTGGATTAGTGGTTCGAGTTTAAAAGGCACATGATCTACCTGTGGGGAGCTGGTGCCAGCAGTCATTGGACGAGAGGTATGGCACTTCCTGGACAAATTGCCTGTCCATCACCAGGCTTCTGGAAGAAATGCATGTGATATTATTGTTTTTTTATTGTTGGACAAAAAAAGAAAAAATAACTACAACGTTGAATTTCCCTTCTGGGATAAATAAAGTTTTTTTCATTTCATTTTCATTTCATTTTCATTTCATTTCATTTCATAATGTTCAAAACTACATAACAGTTACTGAGACTTTTACCCAATCTTGTTTCAGTAGATGTCACATTAACAACGGAAGCAGCTCACAAGTAAAAAAAAAATGTTGAAATCATCACCGTCACTTTAACTGGTTGAAAACATTCATTTCAGTTTGTTCTGAACTTTCAGTGTAAAATCTTGTTATTGAACTGCGTAATTCTTTCTTTGATATATTTAAAAGTAGATGTTCCGATTTGAACCATCACTTTTTCTTTGCTGGTCAAATTCCAGTATCATGTTTTGGCCTGGAAAGTTTCACAGACCAATGAAGGACATGTCCTTTCTATCACCTACCACTCAGCAGGACTCGGTGTACAGCACGCTGGGACCACCTTTCAAGGCACGACCCTTTGAAAAACTTGAAAAATCTCCCCCCCTTTTCTGTTTGGCACTAGAACAAATAAATATACTTCTGCCCTATCGCTTTTCCATACTGAACAGCTCCCCAAGTCGACAGAAACATGTCAAACCAGGCAAATAAATAGCTCCCCTGTAACCCAAATAGTGTAATTGCTCGAATCCTGCGCCCCTGCTTTCTCTTTTCCTGAACATGAGAACTTGTGTTGAAACCCCCCACTGCTTCCACCTGGTTCTGTGTACAGGAGACTAAGAATGTCCTCAAAAAGTTATGACTTCTGCCCAGCTAGCCGCCCGCTTCCCATTTATAGCACATGACACGAGGGCCAGCTCTTCCATACACTCATCGACTTCATGCCAAACAACGTGCAACATCAGTTTAGATTAATATTTAATTTTGTCCGGTGGGAATGTGGGTGACTGCAGCAGCAGATAACAAGACACTGAAAAACAAACAAACCTATGTGCACAATGGCTGGAGCAATAAGTGAGTTCAAACTTTCACTGCCAACAATTTAAACATCAAATAAACGTAAATGAGACTTTAAATGTAAAAACGATGTGGTGCTAGCTAAAGGTGTGCATGATGACAATAAAAGTAAATCGACACAAAAACATGAGAATTTAATCAACTTGCAATATTGAAAGAATAATCACATTTGGAAGATTTTTTTAAGTGTGATAGCTTAAAGTTGATTTGTCTCGTGCACATCTATAACATTCGTTTAAATCTGACCTGTGGCTGAACTTAAATTTCACACTTTCCCTCTGTACGGCTGTTTTTACTTCTTGGTGAAGCAGTAAACAAGTGACATTTCCTCCCCCTTGGTGATAGTCAGTTGGCCCAGTAGAGATAAACTATGGGGCACAGTAGATGTGTTCACTTGGCTCAGAGCTGTTTAACCTTCTGACCTCTTCTATTTGACCCCAGAGGCCACAATAACGTAGGTCTACTGAGCTGGACTTCAGTGCCTTCATGATGAAGACTGTGACATGTTGAGGATATTCTTTACTTCAACCCAAGGAAATGAAAAGTGTTTTCAAATTTCCAAGGAATGATGAAGGATGGGAAGTGACATTGTTAATCACAACCACAAGTTCAAAACCTCTCAAACCTGGTGGGTGAGCTGAGCATCTCCTTTTTTCATGACAGTGCAGCTAAAACACAAGTTACCTCACTCAAAAATCTGTTTCTGATAAAATACTGAAAATATCTGAACTTTGATGTTTCTTTTGATTTGTAATACAGTGCAAACTTCTGTTGTTTCTTGGCTAGTTCCACCTCTATTATTACTCAAACTTACCTAAATATTTGCATCTCCTTTATTCCACGATTTAATGCAGCCTCTCCTCTGGCCCTTACAAATATTTATGCTTTCCAGTATGTTTAGAAGACACTCAGTCTGTCATCACTGGGGACTTGTCCGAGCTGTATAATTGTTTCCATCCATGCTTATGGTGTTGCAAGTCTTTGCCAGCAAACTAAATGTTTTTTTAGACATGTAAACACTCCGGCTACTGGCATCAGGGTTTGGTATAATTACAAGACAAAGGCATAGAGCACCCGGACAATTTGGCCAATTAGTGTAAATGTCATTTAAATAGTTTAGAAATCTGGACTCAATGAAATAGATGTAGTGGGTGAATACCACCACAACCGCCAGGGAATATATTTAAAATGATTAGATCAGTCAATTCCTGAAATCCTGAAGCACTTCCATTTTCTTTACATATGCTTGACTTTTCTGACCTTTACTGTTTCTTTCTGAATTCTATTTTAAAATTAAATAAATTATTGTAGAGAGAATGACGGACAACTCATGTCCATCTGCTTCCGCAGTATAAAAATGAAGCAATATTATCCATTTTAGTTGAGCTGCCATGTTGTATTTTGGAGCTAGTGTCTATGAAACTAATTATAGCTAAATAAGAAATAAAATGAACATGCATTCAATATACATTTTAAGCATTTTGATGAATAACTACTTGAATTTTATTGTCCAGATTCTGTTGCATGAAGTTGGTGCACATTATCAGTTTATTTAAACCACAAAATACATATTTATTGATGTCTTAACCCAATTTATAATACTTTTTATTCTGCCTTTGCAGTTTTGTTGCTTTATTTGAATCAACCAGACTAGTTTTTGATTCCTTGGTTAAATATTTTCAAGACCTTTGTGCAGGAAACACGTATCTCAGAACCAGCGATTGAAAAAAAACCACTTGTATTTGCTTGTGGTAAAGTTCAACTGTCACTTGAATCTGCAGTTTTACCTTCTTTAAGGGAAATGTTACAAAAATTAGTTGTGAATTAATTTTCTTGAAGTGCTGTTTGGCTCAGAATTAAAGTTTGGCACTCACATGGCATTTAGCTTTATTTTTGGCAGCAGACTGTGTTTTAGAGTAACACAGTGGTGTATTTGTCAGCTGAAAACATACTTTTCTCAGGGATTTGTTGAAATAAAATAAGTAATTTGCAGACTCACAATCATCTGATGTATGCAAACGTAATTTTTCATTGTAAGTGTCATAAATACAACAATATTTATAAATAAAAATTGTAACTGAAAAAGCTCAGGCTTAATTTTTTCTTATGAACTAAATATTGTTTCAGTAACTGCAAATAGGAAAATTCAAGTATAATGTTTTAATACTTAGTTTCAGAAAAGCCATTATGCAGAAACAGACTTATTATATTCCAGTTTAAAAGGTAGGCTGTCAGAAGACGTGACATTTTCTGTTGTTTTTGCAATATGCATATCCAGCAGAGTGATAACTCTGCTGGTCCAAACAGACACCCCCCCCCCCCCCCCCCCCCCCCCCCCCACCTTATCCTCTTTACTGACGCATCCTCCTTTAAAAGCTTTTTTAATTATGGCAGCCTTTAAAGTGGGGTTGGCTCCTGGCTCTCAATGAGGGTAGGTTATGCACCACTGCTCCTCCGGGCCGGCCACATGTATGTACTGTACACACTAATGTAATCACAAATGCTTCAACCAGACAACCAAACTGGCTCCAAGTCGAATTACATCTTTCTAATTATTTTTTCTTGAGTCTGGAAAGGTGCTGGTTTATGTGCTGTCATTTAAGCAGCAGAGACGGAACAGCAAGAAAAGAACAAGAGAAAAAAGATAATGTAGATTAAAACACAAATGAAGATAAAGGGCATCAAAGCTATAAAACACAATCCTATGCTTCTTCTTTAAACAGAGGTGTGTGTTTCTTCTAGATTGTTCTCATCGCAAACTGAAAACGAATACAACAAAATATGGTACTAAATATAGAGAGGGCAGCCGGGCAGACTGGACGTCTCATCCACTGGAAACAGATAAGTACACTTTAAATTATCGATTCCCCATCATATAAAAGTGAAGATGCTGACTTCATCCCTCACAGCTGCTGCCTGAGTGTTAAACAGGGAAACCTGCAGTAAGTTTGACCACACAAGAGAGAAGCTGCTAGACTGAGACATATTTGCATGTAGAGGTGCAAGTTTAAGTGCTCCCAGGCCATTTCTACCTGTGTGAATGTGTCTGTTTATGGTATCCCAAAGCCGTCTGGCCTGCATAAGACACTAATCCAATTGTCACTGTTCCGAGAGACTTATTTGACCCTGGGGCTTCTGAGGTCACACTGGCTTCCTGTTTGGACCAATGGGAAGACTACATCAGTGATCTGACAGGCTGCTAAAGCCACTCTCAGGTTACACTTCCATGGCCTGGGAGTAACAATGCTTCTGGAGTAGTTTTCAGAGATGTCCATATGTGAAGTGTAGTCCCAGGGTGGAGCTGTGGGAGGGACATTCAGCCACAGATCTGCAACCCTACCCACTTCAAAGAGTCCCTGTCATTCATGTCCCTGAGGGCACCCTGTTGTTGTCCCTCTGTGGTACTCCGACCAACGAGTCTACCTCGCAGTGGCTTGTGACGCAGGTCCAACTGAAAGGCCTTGAAGTCGGACACCTTCCCAGCAGACCGTCCTGATGACCTCTCCTGTGAGTCAATCAGAGCATCTCAGCTGCTGGTGGCTCCACTTTGATGTGCCCTACCCGTGTAATTTGAGGAAGCCACATAAGAGTCACAATACTTCCTTTAGATTTGCCATATAGGCCATATGGAACAACCTGCTTTGGCCTCTGACTTTAAAACGCAGCTCTTACACTGTATATAAGTTGGTGCATATTGCAGGCCTCTCTGCTATCAGTGTAAATGATGCTACATGGATGAAAACAAAGCCTCACTTGTTCTCTGGGTCAGAATCCTGCATGTGAGGGTGTCTGTTGAGTGACGATCCTTTAAAAAAGGTGAATGAATGACTTCCATTATGTGATGACTTTTAAAGATAACCTATGGATTATTTATGTTTTAAGTGCATTTATTGATTTTCTCACATGTCAAAAATGCTCAAATTTGGGAGCATTTTCCTAATTTGGAAAAAAGGAAAACAGTTTAATGAATACATCATCATCAGAGAAAGAAATAGCATCAAACTTATTGTATTAAAGAAAGGAATAAAACACAGACTAACAGGTTAATTTGTCATAATTCCAAAAATGTCTCCTTTAATATCACACTTTTCAGGTGATTGATAAGCCAAACAACCAAAACCACTAATGGACTTTCATTAAGAAACAGTGGAGCGTGACCTCTTGACATAAATGTGATTTTTCTTGAGCTGATACTCGTCTGATGCTGATGGTCATCACTCATTCTGATTGAATGAACCACAGTCTTAACAGATCTACGATGGAAAGACTCCTGACAAATGTGCAAATGCATTTGGGCTCAGCCTCTAATGGCATCCTGCTGTATGATCCAGGAAATGTTTTTAATGGAGCAACTGGCCTGTTTGGGGTCAGAGGTTACATAAAAAGTCGGTTTGGTTTAAACTGTTATACAACAAAGACTAGAAGGAGTTTGGGTAGATGTCATTTCTCTCAGTGGGACATCCTAAACTGGTCCTGGACTCATTCAGATGTTTATTTTAAGTATAAGAGGGGAGTAAAAAAAATATGGAGTGAAAGTGACACAGCTAAAATCTGAAGGTGTTAAAATTCAGTTACTCTCAACCCCCATGCTGTCAAATCCAAACAAACAGGCATATAAATCTTTGGTCACTAACTCATATGGACATGCCTTCACCTAAACAAAGGTTGTGCACGGGTCATCAGGCACACACTCAACTGATCAGAAGCACATGAGCTGATTATTACTGATCCTACGTGAAACTGTGAAAATAGTTCATGGATTATTACAAAGATCAGGTTTCATACACTGTGAGCACAACTCTAATGCACTGTCTCCTCTAATTTAAAACATCTTACGAATATTTAGAATTCTGACATCAAAAAAGGAAATAGTATCACAGATATTACTGTTAGGTGCTAAAAAAGTTGAGTTTTAGTTGTAGTGAAGCATTAAAAATGTCCAATAAGTCTGTTAAGAGCTTGTGTTGCAGGTTTGACATAAGATATTCACAATATATAATCAAATAAAATTCAGCTGGTGACACAAAACAATAATTTAAACAATGAAAAGCAAGTATGTTTACTAATTGCTGCATTTACTTATGATTTCCATGTATAGTTGCAACTTTTCTGTTGTCTGTTTGCGCACTTGTTTATGAGTCTATTGTTTTGTAGGTAATAAAGCAACATTTCACATTTTTTTACATCCATGTTCAGGATTACATGTCGCTCAAAGATCTTGGTCCGCACATCGAAGGACCGGCTCGTCATTAAGAAGCAGAGTCTGCTCTTCTAACTTCAGTGTGGAGTCTCAGGTCCAGTCTGTTGTTGTCAAATATAATGTAATTATGCATCTTCCTCATTCAGTTCAGTGTAGTTTTATCATGAGAACTCATCTGTATTGTGAGCATATGCTAAGATTTGCCTGAAGTACAAGATTTTCTAGTGGAATTGATGGTTATAACTCCAGAATGTCATAATGCCTTAATGCATAATAATCTAAATATATGATTGTGGGAAATTTCAGAAATGTGATTCAATAATCTGGAGTGCTGAACAACTGGAAATGATTTGTGACTCAGGGTTAAAAGTAAAGGGGGAGATTTTTATTTTCTTGGGATTGAGAGCTGAACCAAAGTTTAAAACAACTTTCCCAGTAGTTATCACTTCATTTCACTTTGGACTGAACTGCTGACGCAGCACACGGGCCAGCGATCCTTTCCTACACTTACAGCAGGAGAGTGGCTGAGAAGATCTGGGGGAACACTTGGTTGGAACAGGTCTCAGTAACTGGGCCTTCTCGTCATGTCTGGAAGTAATCCACTCTTCTTCAGTGGGAAGAAAAAAAGAAGAAAAAACATAAACTGACAATTCCCAAATGTATATCACTTTTCTTCTACAACTCAATTAACCCTCTGTGGTGAATTTAAAGTTTACATCTTAAGGTGAAGCTGGAGGGAGAACATTTATCTTGTGACATTTTTAGTGTAAAAGAGGAAACAAAAAATATAGAAGCGTATTTAAAACTGAAATATCCAACAGCTGAAAAGAAACATGAGTTGGCAAGCACCCAGTAAAAGAACTCGGACTATTTTTTGTTTGGGATAAAAAAGGAAATGAAACACAAAGATAAGAGCGACCTGTGTGGAATTAATAGATCCTGTATCAACCTACTAAAAGCAGGAGATTTTATTCTCCTCCATCTTTCCAGACCTTTTTTATCCATCAGTTCACATTTAAGCTTCTCTTCACGTGTGGATTTTATTTCTTTTAAACTAAGTCCATTTCTTATCAGCCACGTTTAACTCTGACATTTTTTTACCTTCCTGTTCTGTTCTCTAGAAAAGCATTGATTAACTGGGGACACAGAGACTGGTTGCACTCTCACAGAGAAGCTCCTGTGGATCAATCGGTCTATTGATCAGTCAGTCTATTGTTAGGGTGACTAGTCCAACAGATAAATATTTATACATAAATCTGAACATTAAAAATCAAGGTTTAGGTGGGGAGTGTTGAGGAAAATAAACACATAGAGGGAATAACTTCTGATGCTGACAGATACTTGCAGCTTTTTTTTACATTTCTTCCTTCAAATGTTACAATTATATTCTTTACTTTCAACATACAGATACAAAAGGTAACAATTTAAAGAAATTAAACACTCAACTATTTACTATATTTGAAGTTTTATCTACATGTAGAATTAAAAGTTGGATCAGCTTTGATTTGTCTTTGAGAACAAACACAAAACCCCGAGTACATCAACAGAAATGAATTCTAATAAATGGTTATTTATATTCATCTAAGATTCCATAGAGGCAGAAAGGTTTACTCTCTTTGAGACGTTACCTTAGACTGCAGCGCCTCACAGTGGCTGCTGATTGGTCCAAATCATGTGTGGAGTCATCCAGATGTTGCAAGTAAATTGATATGGAAGATAAAATGGGAGGGGTTAGAGGGTTTTGTATTAATCTTACATTCATATAACAAAGAAGAGCACCAAAATCAGGAAGGTGTTGAATAAATCACACTGAGGTGGTATAGACTGGATATCTGTTTATTAGTGTTTTGTTGTGGCTGGATCTTCATTTGTTGCATCGCTTTTAGAATTAATTTTCAGTTTCATAGTTTTATACATTTTCTTTAAACTTCAATGTGTAAACGGGGTTACGGTTTTACAGGTTTTTTTTTTTTTTATACTTCCGCCTACCTCCCTTTCAAACAAGAATTGTAAAGACAATAAAGTGAATGTAAATAACATTTTATGTTTGAAAATAAACAAACACAACAACGAACGAACGAATGAACGAACTAACTAACTAACTAACTAACTAACTAACTAACTAACTAACTAACTAGATAGATAGATAGATAGATAGATAGATAGATAGATAGATAGATAGATAGATAGATAGATAGATAGATAGATAGATAGATAGATAGATAGATAGATAGATAGATAGATAGATAGATAGATAGATAGATAGATAGATAGATAGATAGATAGATGGACGGACGGACGGACGGACAAACAATAAAAAAACAAACAAACAAACAAACAAACAAACAAACACATAAATAAATAAATAAATAAATAAATAAATAAATAAATAAATAAATAAATAAATAAATGAATGAATGAATGAATGAATGAATGAATGAATGAATAAATAAATAAATAAATAAATAAATAAATAAATAAATAAATAATGAAGTCTGCATAACACAGCTGGGTGCACCCTGAACAGTCCAAGTCCAACAATACAAGACAAATCATAACAAAATAACCACATCTGCATGTACAATGTAAATTTTAAATATACAAAAAGTTGATGGAAATGAGACTGAATGTTTTCAGGTGCTGCTGAAATAAAAGATTCTTTCTTATATAATAAAACGTATTTTATATCAGCTTTATGAAGACCTACAAACTCAAAGCAATGTGTTGAGAGAATCACAAACTTGAATTATATGCGTTCACTATACTTTAAAAAAGAAACCATAAATGTTCTGATCCAAACATAAAGCATTCTACATATGGTACTAAATTCATCCCTTTATTAATGTTATTCCATCACATCAACAGAAAGCACCTGTTAACAGCCGTGTTGGAGTTAAAGTTAAATATTTCTCAACCTTCATGTAGATGCTAACATGTGACCCATTGGTTGGATGGTTAACTCAAGAACAAAAAGGACAATAAAAAAACAAACATTTCACAGCAGAACATTAAAAAAACATTTAACGTGTCAAGATTCCATCTTGTGTTCACAATAAGTGAATTTTTCAGGTATTTCTTCTTTCTGTACAGCCAGCAAAACCTAATATATCTGCAAAACACCAGACGAATCAAAGATACTGATGAAATGACACTAGATGGCAGCCAACTCTCATGTATGAACATGATAACCTCAGACTGTCGCCTCTCACAAGCCTGACTGCTGCCTGCGGCTCTACATTGAAACTGAATTACACCGTGAAACAGGATTACGTGTCAAGCAAGGCAATGATTGAGCACAATTGTTGTGGTTTGGCAGGATAGCAGAATAAAAAAGGAAATACACAAACAAACATTTCCTATTTGTCAAACTGATGTAAGTCGTGTGTGAAACAACATTAAGATAAGTCGATCCTAGGTGTCAAATGATGGGTATCTTAGCATCAACAATTTTTTTTTTTTTTCAAAGTGAGTAAAAAAATAGCAGTTGCTTGTCTGGATGCTCCCCAGAGAGTATACAGACTGAGTTATAGCCCTATAATTATGTGCAGGAGTGAAAGCGTGTGTATAAATGAACGTGCTCTGGTTTAAAAGGAGTTTTATTATGGTTGCTGTTTCTTCAGATTGTAGATCTGGGAGTGGATCTCCCTTTATAGGTTGTTTTTTCCTCTCCCAAAGAGATGCTTGATGCCAATGCTACCTGAAGAGGTTAGTATGAGGCACATTTAGCATTTGAAATAAGAATTTATTTTAAAAAGCAACACAGAAACAGATTATGCAACTTCAGAGTCCCGCCTTTCATCAACATACCCTGCATAAGGAGAACAATTTTTTTAAACTGGTCAGATAAAAAGAGAACTTCCTTTGCTTAAACTTTTAAACATTTTTAAACCTGTTGATTTGATCCTTCACCCCCCAGAAGTCAGATAACTCAGTATAAGGACAATAGAGCCAATTAACCTGTGAACTGAGATCAATTAATCAGTTCACTTTAATAACAAGTGCACAAGCAAATTGCTTAAATGAGCTGAGATCAGGTCCTTTTTGGGTGCAGCCTGTCTGATCGAAGAAAGCTGAAGCAACAGACGAGTAAGAGTAAATGAGAGGGATGAAAGAGAGCATGAAACTCATCTATGAGTCTAATTAAACACAAATGGAACCATTGGGAGCAAGGCGACCTGCATGGGGATATCTTAAATTTCAGTTCATTAACCTATTCCTAATGAACTGTGTGTTATTGAAGAAAGTCTTTATTAATCACACCTCACTGAGGTGACGGTCAGCGGTTCATCTGAGCTCACCGTGTTCATCAATACTACTGAGCTGAGCTCCAGCTCAATGGCTGCTCTGGAAGGAGGACAAGCAGCCTGATGTTTAGAGTGAGAGTGTGTGACAACTAGACCCTGGAGTACTTTTTATGAAGTTGCAGATATCTTTATGAGTTATTTGAGGTTTTTTTTTTTAGTAGAACAAGCAAGTTGAAAATAAATGATTTAAAAACTCAATTTTCAGAAACATTTATACTGGAATAAAGAAGCAATCCAGAAGTTTAGACTATTTTATATCCAGAGCTTTTTCTTCTTCTTCTGGATTAATTGAGTAAATTACAAAGTAGATAAATGAGCAAAGGAGGGAGAGATGGTGACTGATTGAAACAAGGGAGGGAGGGAGGAAAGAGATTCAATAAGAAGGGGATATACACAAACACTCGCACACAAGGAGAGAGGGAGAAAAGAAACTGTTAAAACGTCTGTTCGCTCTTTCCAGTCTCAGCATCGCTCAGTTTTTGCAGAAGGCTGCAGCTTCATCCCTCCTGGATCTCCACAGACATCACAGCCAGATATGATAAACACTCTTCCCAGTGAAATCGTTTTAATCTGAACTGGGATAACTTCATTTTTTGAATGGATGACAACAGCCCATCGCACGCAAATGGATTTCACGCACTAATTTGAGTCCAACACAGGATTGGAGAGGAAAGAACAGATCAGATCAGAAAGAATAGTGCGCTCTGAGTGGTTTCCAGGGGTTTTATTGTTTGTTTCCCTCTTGGTTTGTTAGTGGGAGCAGCTCTTCAGCTTGCCTCGGATATGGGACCCTGCGTCAGCCGAGAGGGATCCGGTGCCGTAGGAAGAACATCTTCCTGAAGAAGGAAAAACCCTTCAGGGAGTCTTTTTCTTTCTTTTTTAAATAATATTTATTTATTTATTTTTCACTGGGGAGGGGAGCTGTGAGTTTAATGCGCCGGAATGATGCGTCCCAACCGCGGCTTCATCCTGCTCCTCCTCAACGGAACTGCTTGTTTGGTAAGAAAAGAGTGTGGATAAAAAGTCACGCTCGGTCATTTACGCATCTTAGCTTCTATTGTACCCACGTCACACCCCTTGCCACCTCCACCAGGTACTGTAGTTGTATGTTTCCTATTTTAAAGAACTCGCAGACAGAAGTAGAAAATGTGCACAGAGACTTGATGGCACCTGACAGCAGGGACGTGCAGGTGTTTCTGCCCCCTGCAAAGACGCAGAGTCAATCCTCGCTTTCTCTGTTCTGTTCACGGTAAAATGCTCATGCAATCTTTGTCCGCATGTCTAATAATTAACAAAATAACAGCGATTCGTCTGGCTCAGGTACAAGTGCGGAACCGTCACTCTTCCCAAGAGACATTCACGGAGACGAGTGCCGAGCGCACCGTGCCGAGGTCGGATGCTC
Organism: Pachypanchax playfairii; assembly: GCA_006937955.1. Lineage (NCBI taxonomy): Eukaryota > Metazoa > Chordata > Actinopteri > Cyprinodontiformes > Aplocheilidae > Pachypanchax > Pachypanchax playfairii. The sequence goes on from SSNP01000037.1 coordinate 740,772, forward strand.
GTTTCCTTTCTTCATTACCACTTCGGTCGTTCCACCTGTGCGTTATATGTTTTAAAGAATAAAGAATCATATATGATAATAACAATGATAGTTGAAAAAAAGACATATGGTAATTGTCACCGTAAATACCGGTAAAGCTTTGTTATATCATGATAAAGACTTTTTAATTGATTCATAAACTTACACGTTTCCTCATCCTGCTGGTGCGTCAATAAAAAAGAAAGTTTATGTGAAAAAACTAAATGTTATTTTTACACAAATATATGAAATATTTTCAAGACATTTACAATGCAACAAGACGTTTTGGAGAAATTATATATAATTATACATATATATATATATATATATATACATGCTATGTCACAAAGTCAAAGATCTATGTACAGATAAAGCAGGATAAAACTTACAATCTCCAATCAAATTTAGATCACCCACTCTTCTTTCATGCAGCCTCACAGACTATTAAGAAGCAGCCTTTAATGAGAAGTCAGCTCTTGATTCACATGAGAAAACTTGAAAACATCCTTCTTTTCGGAAACCCCTGGGCTGAGTGCAGCTCAGCAATCACAGAGTCCAGGGAATGAGCAACATCCGAAAAACACAAGAGACATAACAGAGTTGATCAAATGGGCTTAAGAAGCAGTTTAGTTCACCTTTTAAAGCATCTCTTCACAGGTGAACTTGTGATTTCTGTATTATTGATTATTATTAATAGAGTTATTCTAAAGCTTAGATTAACTGTCGTTCTTCTGTTGTGTGAGCTAAAAGAGCTATGAGATGAATACATACAGGAATAATTGGCTTAGACTAAAGAGCTTTTTTAATTCTCTAAGAAACATGTGTTGCTGTAAAATATCTAGAATACACACCTTTTCATTTGTCCTACAACCAGATACTGAGTGATGAGGCGCCACACACTTCTTGTTTTGATTCTTGAGGGTTTTTATCGTATTTTTTTTATTATTTTGTTTTTATCCTGGCCACAGGGTTACAGTGTGACCCAAAAGGTCAGTGACTAATGTTTGTAAAATTAATTGTGAGCTTTTTCCTCCTTCTCACTAGACCATGTATCTATGTGAGAACATGACAAGCCTCAGCAGGGGATCTTGGGTAATTCATTAACTGTGTGACATTGATAAATTAGGGGGCAATTAACAAATTAACTAACTTTTTATTATTCAACAGACCAGCAATTGATAATTATAAAAGCTCAGTCTGTATTATAAATTAATCTGAAGCCTTTTTAGGCTTTGGTGTTGAGAGGTAAATGATGACTAGAAATACAAGGTTCCACTCGAGTTGTTGTTTGTGTGGTTGATAATGTGTTTCAAATGCTAATTCTCTGTGTTTGAATGAGGGGTTAGGAATAATCTAAACCCTTTCAGTTGTATAAACGACAGCTTGAGAAATAGTTTATATCTGATTTTGTTATTTTTTTGGAATGAAGCTTGGAAAGATTTCACTTCACTGAACTAAATAACTGTTTTTTTTTTTAATAAAAGAACACAGTCTCTGGGAAATTTTGAGATTAATTCAGGGATTAGTGTTAAATTAACCACCAAAAAGTTGCACCTGAATGGAAAGACACTTTTACTTTTTCTTTTTTTGTTTTCTTAAATAAATATTGAGTCACTTGGTACATAAGAGTTCAATTTTCATATTGTGCAGCTTGTGTTAAATTTAGTGAATTTCAAAGAAGATAAAGCAACTACACAATATATTTAAGAAGCTATCAAATCTATGACAGTGAACTTATCAGTTTTTTTCAAGATCTGCTAATTGTTTCTGCTTTATATTAAAAGCAACTGCCTTGGAAGACATTCAGCAGACACAGTTAGAACAAAAGACACATTATTTCCTACAGACAGGAATGGAGACACAGAAAAGGAGGAGAAATAAAGGAAAGTGTAAGTTAGGGTCTAAAAAGGAAATATGTCAAAGAGCTGCCTTAGAGAATTGTATATTTTGAGTGTATTCATGTCTTCTAAGCAGAAAAAACATCCCCATCAGTTTATTTATATATAACTACAACAGCAGCATAACAATGCCTGTCCGCATTAGCGAAGCAGCTCGTGACATCTGGGAGAGGTGAGGTTAATTAGAGTTGTCCTCTCTCATTCAACAATATGAGTAACTACCAATAGAAGAGTGAACGATCTTCAAACAGGGCATTGAACTCGACCGCTCCAGTAGAATACACATCGCTTCTACCCGCAATTATTTAAAAAAAAAAACACTCCACTTTACCTTGAAATGTAGTTTTACTTTCATTCAGTTTATGGTTTATTTTTTACAATGAAAAGGATGAGCATAAGGGGAATTATCTTATAATGGAACATGTACATGCTGTTGATGCAGAAGCATCATGCATGCTCACTCTCAGGTGCTCTTCCTCCCAAGAATATTTGAGAGAAGAGCTTCAGGTAGCCTCACTGTGGCCGTGAGAGACAGAGCTGCTTTATTCTCTGTCTGATTGCTTTCTGTACAAATGCACACAGGCCATCATGCTTTCTAACTGAATTTCAGCCCTGTAGCAGAGCACTGACTGTCACTGTGTGCAGATTGAATTTCTGTGAAGACATTCATAAAAAATCAAAGGTCTAAATGCCACATTCTTCTGTGCATGGGAATAATTTGATATAAAAGCAAAACATGAAACCTTAAAGAATTCTCTCTGGGAAATGAAAATCTAGTGCGGCAACGTTTTCCTTTACTCCACACATCACCTTCCATTTGACTTTGCCATCAGCAAGGACAGACTTATTTAACACAACGCCTCAATTAAAACAAATTATGTTCAAACATTTAAAACTTTACAGAGTTGGAATGGCTTCATAAGGGATAGTGCGCCACTGAGAGCAACAAAAAGCATCAAGCTGCTTCCAGTCTGCCTGAAACACCAAAAGACAGCTTGCTGCAGCAATACACAAACACACTGTGCATACTTGAAGAGTTGTGTGTCAGGTTAAAAAGCAGAAGCTGTCTGACGGTGATTCTAACTGCATCAGACTCTCCTCTCCGTTTGAGCCGTCACAAACCCTTAGACTCATGTTTCTTAGATACCTGTCCTCCTCGCAGGGTCATTCACCTTGTCCGTCCAGATTCATCCCAAGCTAAGCAGAACTCTTCTTCTAATCCTGTGAAAACCAATCTGAGTCTGATATTGCTAATATTGCATAAAGTCCTATCTGCCATTACTCTTTCAATGTGCTTGTCAGAGCTCATGAAGCTCCACCTTATGTCCCTCACATTCAAAGGACAATTTATATACTGTAATTGTTACATTTCTGTTGGGAGATTCTGGATTTGTTGTACTGAAACATCAAACCTGCACTTTGTTTGTGCCAAAAGGTAAAGGGAAACTTTTAGTTAACATGAATGTGGAGCAAAAGAAAAGTTTCTGAACCAACATGTGGTTAAATAGATAAAATGTGATGGTAAATGACAAAATCTGACCCAACGTCAGTTTGACTAAAATCTGTTGTCCTTATTCAAAGCCACTCTATTTTATTCATTGAATTAATATTTCTAAATGTTTTATTTTGAACATTTAGTTTCAGATGTTATGTTTTAACTTTAAAACTGATAGAAAATGTTGTTTTTAAAGTTTAAACTCCATACATCAAGGGGAATTCACACCAGAATAAACCTTCAGGCAAAACAAGTTGTTTGATATTAGCACAGAAGATCTGGCAAGGTTTTCATGAGTGTAACCCACAGCTCAGGACTCTCCTGCTCAACCCACAGGAGCATTTTCCTTACAAACGTGGAACCATTTTAAAGGCAAATAAACAGACTTTTCAACAACACACGATCCATTGGCAAGAAGCATTTTTACAACAAAGAAATAAACAACTAATACATAAAATATTAAAAAATCCTAGTTTGTTTTTATTGTTACCTTCAGCTGTTTTTTTCATGGATTAATGATTAAGTATATAAACTAAACTAAAGATATATTTGTTGTTATTGTCACAGTAACTATACTGTGAATTTTAATCTAGTTTTCTTTAGATTGTGTTTTCCCTGTTTTCAACATCGGAACAAATAAACCAACGCTACGGTCTAAAGAATTTATGAACATGAAAAAGCAGTGAATGAGCAGGTTTGAACCACCTGCGTTTGGGGTGAAACAGCTTGAATTATGTGTCGGTTCTGCATGAGTCACCCTTTAGCTCAGATCTGCGATAAGGTAAACCTGGGCACATATACCCAGGAGCCCTCCACTCAAAGGGTCCCCTTTGTGACGGATGAATAAATGTACAATTTAAACTCAAACAATCCATCCAATCAGATAAAATAAATAGCTGTTTGAAGTCAGGACATTAGAATAAATTTGACTTGTACTGGATTTTCATTACCTAAGTGTCGACCTCCGATCAAACAGCAGGTGATTTATTTACACTGATTCCAGGTCAGTTTTCAATATAGATAACAAGTCAATGGCAAATGGCTAATAGTTTTGATGAAGTGCAGTAGATGTTTCATTAGTGGAAGGGAAACTAGTCTGTAGTTCTAAAATCCAGAGGTTTTGGTTAGTAATAACTGCAACAGGTTTCAGCTCAGTGTCAAACCTGGACTAAAGAAAGAATAACTTCTAAAAATAAGAACTAGCAAGTTGTATGAGCATTAAGCTGTTGTGTGTTGTGCTGAAGGCATAATGATTTTTTGTAAGATTGTTAAATATTTGGTTTTGTTGATCTCAGGTGTCAATCTGATGTATATTGGCTTGTTTGAACTTTACATATGATGACAATGTTCTAACATCCTGGTGTGTCAAACCATAATCAGCAGTAATTTGTCTGTTTGGGTGGAGGTATTATTAGAGTTAGAAGTTAAATTGTACCTTGGAATGATTGAAGTGGCTTTAAAGGTGATTTTTGAGTATATTATCAGAACTCCTTTTACTGGAGTCGATCAGCTGATTAGAGTTGTTTTTTAGCCTTTAATGATATGACGAAACTAAATAAACAAAGATGAAGCTAAACTGGGGTCTTGTTTTGCTTTTTAATTCTTAAATGTCTCCCCCTAAATATTTAGTGTATAATGCAGACATGCTCAAAATTAAATGAGGTCCTTAAGTGCCTTAAAGTTCCCTAGAATGACCCAGGGCCTCCTGAGGGTCTTAATAGTGCTTAGATGACCCCAGAAGTACATCCCACCTTTTTATCCCCCGACTACCAAACTTGCCCCTCTTCAAGACTCAAAGCTTCCCAACAGCTAAGACAGACTGAAAGCATCCTCCCTTAAACACTTACAGGCTTTCATGTGAAACAAAAGCTGTCCTGAGACAGAAAACATCATTGACTCAAACCAGCAGGATTTATCTTGGCATTGCTCTCTGGGACGCTGCTGGGGAGACAAAGAACTTGAAGAATATCTGTAGACTGGTCCTGCAAGGTTGGGTTGCAATGCACTGCTTAAACTAAAGCAACTTGCAGTCTCACGTTGAATGAGTGGGTGTAACTCTCAGGGGATCCAAAATAAAGATGCTCTTGACTTTCACCCAGACTTGGATAAGTAAGAATTGGAAAATCCTTATTTTAATTTCGCAGTTTCTGCTGGAACTAACGACAGCAAAATGTAGTTTAATGCACTGTAAAAAGTATTAATGAAAGCGTCAACAATGAACAAACTTTTCATTGTTTCTGGATCACTAGGCATCTCAGCATTATTAGACAGGGTGATATGGGAACAGGAGTGGGGGTGGGTGGGGAGTTATTGAAGGGGGAACACCAGACTGTCAGTGGAATGCAGGGAAGGAAACTAAAGCTCTCGATGCTACAGGGTCTGAGGCTCATACTGACCTCATGGTGGTGAGACCAGAACTGCTTGATCTCACACTAGAATAAGAACAGTGAGCAAGACTCCATTTATATTCTCAGTTCTCTGACAATCTGTAAACAGTCAGTTCTGCACGAATGAACATCTAGTGTTGAGTTCACCAGCATGCTGGCCAGTGACGGTACACTGATTTTCAGGGTCAGAGTGATGCATATGTCCAGAGAAGACCTGATGAAAGTATTTGCAGGGGATTTCAATTAAAGTCAAGACGTTTTGGTTGAGTATATTTTTTGAAGGGTGCATTGATTATTGAATTGAAGTTATAATGCACTCTTGTACAGGGCAGCAGTAACAGTCACTGCACTAAGAAATATAAGTTTGAAATTATTATTTTACTTTGATCCTGTTAGTTTTACTAAGTAGTTCAAAAACAAAAAAGAAAACGTAGTTTTTTTTCTTACAAATTTTTCTCGTACATTTTAAAACAACACAACAAACTTTATTTTATTTATTTTATAAAGCGCTTTTCAAACAAAGTTTATCAAAGTGCTTTACAGATTTAAAATGACCCCACAACCCCCCAACCCCACCTTTACTTACTTACTTACTTACTTACTTACTTACTTACTTATAAATAAATAAATACATACATACATACATACATACATACATACATACATACATACATACATACATACATACATACATACATACATACATACATACAAAGAAAGAAAGAAAGAAAGAAAGACAGAAAGAAAGAAAGAAAGAAAGACAGAAAGAAAGAAAGAAAGAAAGAAAGAAAGAAAGAAAGAAAGAAAGAAAGAAAGAAAGAAAGAAAGAAAGAAAGAAAGAAAGAAAGAAAGAAAGAAAGAAAGAAAGTCCCAACCCATCGACCATACACTCACACACAATACTAACAATACTTAGAGTATTGTTTAGGAAAGCAAAGCCAGTTTTCATTTAGAGTTTTGTTTAATAATTTCTGTGAGTTTCCTTTTTGTTAACAGTGGAAAAACATTATTAAAAACAAATGCTACCACTTGTGTTTGTGCCAAGGGCCTTTATTCATAGTAGGATTTAATAAATGTCACGTAATATCAAGAAAGTTTTAAAAACAATGCTTTTTGACTTTCTGGTGACATTTCCACATTGTGTCTAATCCATTTTAAATGGACTGCAGTATTCACTTGTTGTCAAGGTGTAAAATGTCTCACAAGCAAGCATTTGTGATCAAATTACACTTCCCTGATCACATGTATTGGCTGAAACACAAAAAGTCTAAAATCTGATGAAAAACTGCTGAAACACTTAGAATTTACTAAAACTACTAAGACTTGAGTTAATGTTTCCTGCTGTTATACAAAATGAAGCCATTTGCACATTATTGCCTCTTGAAAAACTGGCACATATTTTGTACGTACCTGTTTTCTTCTCTTTTTTTAACTTAATAAATCTCTTTTTAACTCGTGCCTTTATGTATTTATCCCTGATACGCCAGTAGCTTTTACAGTTTCACTGTATCTACATACAAATAGAAGGTTTTTGATTCCGAATTTCATATAATTCTGTGAGACAAAGATGTTTGTCATAAGGAAACACATTGTTTGTACTTCAGTGCTAGACAAAACTTCAAAGCCATTATTAGTGGATTTCTATTCACTTTTGAAATGTATAAACAAGTGAATGTTACATGATACATACAGATGTTTTTGTTTTCCACCAGTTGATATCATATTTAGTAAAACGATTAACACAAAGATCTGTGTATGATACTGTCTAAAAGTCTTTGATAAGGAAGCTCTGTGTTGAAGGTTTTTATACCAAAACCTGTTAAGCTTTTCTATCTTCCACCAGATCGTTGTTGGTGTTGTAGTGATCGCTTTAATCAGCTGCGTTCCATCAGCCTCCACTTTGCTCTCTTCTCCCTGGTAAAGAGCCGGGGTGAAAGCGTCCCCCGCCGCCACTCTCCATCCTCCCTCCACTGCCAACTTGTCGATAAAATATAATGTAAAAATTTGATAGCCAATTCAGAGCCCAGCTTTACTCTGAACATACAAAATGAGCTCAGGTCCCCAGGGACCCCCCACACAACTGAACCTTTTCAAAAATGAGCCAGGTAAAAGGATTGAGGATGCAGAAAGACAGGACAGGTTGGGCAAAGTGTTTAAAATAAAAAGATTCAGTGCACCAAGTTTGTCACCCTGAGCTCCTGTGACCCCCCCCCCCCTCCCTTTCACAAGGAGCTGAAGTAAATTATTCATTGAGAGTCAAGCAGCTTGTTTCTTGTGAAATTACCTTTCTCCCCCTCACCTCTCTTTAGATCTACACTGGTCACAGGAATAATTAGGACACAGTCATTTTCAGACTTTAATCATGTAATGAAGAAATCTCCAGCAGTGAGCATATTACATTTGGTGAAGGGGCCAGGAGAGAGACGGGAAAGGGGGGTGTGAGGCATTCATGGACACTCAAAAACTGAGCTTGGGTCTTTAATTAAAAATTAATGTCATCTTAGAGCTTTTAGAGATGAAGATTATAATTTTGAGACAGAGGAAAGTGAAGGGCTCATTAAACTTGTCTGCTTCCTTGAACAAGCAGACAATTAAACCATTGTTATCGACAGTGTGTATTGATAGTGTAAACGACAGTAGTAGTAACAACTGTAGTAGCTTTTAACTGTACTCAAGATCTTGATTTCAAATGACTAAGAAAAAAGTAAAAATAGTTGTTTTACTTTAAGTAAATCTTGCCAAGATGCCGTGATGTAACGAAATATTTCTTTGTATTGAATATCTGATCGTTATCCGATAAAAATGAGCTATGAACACAATGCTGCTGTATTATCACATTTTAATTAAATATTTTAAATAGTTTGCAGCAAATACAGAGTGAAAGAGTGTCGTTATGATTATTGTTTGTGTTTAGTTGGTAAAGTTTACCTTTTCATTTAAGTCAGACTTTGATTTCCTACCGCGACCTGCAGTAAATGGTCTGCTTTGATCCTCATTTTGTCTCGAGTTTTCTTTGTTTTTCACTTGTTGCTTGTTGAAAATCTGCAGTTTATTGTGATTAAAACATAGTGAACTTCAGTGCAAAAGCATGGGGATATACACTGTTTTAAATTGTGAATGTTTTGTTCATTTAGAGAAAACTGTTTAATATTTAAGTTATATGTACGTCATAAAATCCCCTCCAATCTCAGTTGGAGGCGTCATTAACATGCTGGTCTGTCGGCAGTCCGTTGCTACAGATTTTAGTCATTTCACCTCTTGATCTCTGCACTATATCATGGCAACTCTTTGCATGTGTCACCAAGGGGAAAGAAGTTAAAACAGTGTACCTGTCAGTGCAACAGGCTGATTATTGCCTGTGGAGCAGACAGGCTTATGAGGATCACTCCCCTCCCTGTACTTCCTGCTGGGAGAGAGGCCCGAGGCCTGTGCTCACTGAGCCTGAATGACTCACAATTACCACAGCGACAGAGCCCGCAGCCACCTCCCATCCTCTCCAGCCATTTCACTGACTCACTTAGCACACATGACAAATGACAAAATCACCCTGAAAATCCGCCCCCTCACCGAAACGCGCATGCCCATCGCCAACACTTTGCTTACCATACTTAAAGCCAGGATACGTCTTGCCAAGCATCATGACACAAAACAAACTTACTCTGAAAAAAAAATTCTTCTGGCATTTCAAAGTGACATTACACCATATGGCTGGTTTTGCTTGTCATGAAATAATGACTTTCAAGACTCTGTTTCTGATCCGAGAGCAAGCGGGTGATAAAAATACCAAAAACTGATGAGATTAGTGCTTGATCATGTCAGGAAACACGTTCTAAAATATCAAGATGTTCCAGTAAAGGGAAGAAGTGAATTAATATAAATAAACTCAGAGGTTATTCTCTACCATTGCAGTTTGCTTACAAAGCAGAAGTTGGAAGAGTGCTGATAGTTAGATACTACACCTCATATACCTCACTAGTTAAATGCAGAGAGTTGTAGCAGTATGCACTTTTCCACAGCAGAGCCTGTTAAACCATTCACTGAGGAAAACTCTTTATGTGCTGAAATCACACATTATAAAGGACACATCGTTCACCAAAATATGTTCACAGACATGCAGAGAACAGGTAAAACTCTCACCTACAGAAACAACAGCAGTTCTGTGACTGTAGAGAGCATTACTGCTGAAGCTCGGGCTTTTCTCACAGCTGTATTAAGCTCATTCTAACATTTGTATCTTACAATGGTGCTGTGCGCTGACTCTGACACCTCCAGTGGTGCCAGACACTTAAATCCTCTGTTCAACAATAGTACAACAGTCAGTTCATCTCTCCTCATTCTGTTTGCCTCTTGGGCTCGGTATTGAAGGCTGCGAAGCTAAAAAAAGGGTAAAGGGAAACATTGCTCAGTGTGTGAGCTGTAACTAAGAATGCTGCCATATGTTTTGTTCAGATTCAGTACTTTGACTGAAGGATGCTTTTATAGGAGACATCAAAGACTTAATCTCATTCTTTAATTGAGCTCAGAATTTGTTCAATGTTATTTTTTCTGTAAAATGTCATCAAAACTGCCGGACTGAAGGAAAAGGAGTCTTTGTCCGGCTCTTTTTGACCCCGATGGGGATGCTGACGAATCTGTTGCATAGCAGCAGACAGGTAGCTAAAGCAGAGGGCATCTGGCTGTAACGCCTCTCCCCCTCATGGGAATAAAGCCAGATTAAGGGAAGACAGGAGTCCTCTCAACTGAGTCCAAACATCAGACCACAACTGCATCAGTGGGAATCCTTTTCATGGCACTTGAAATGCGATACACATCGTTATGAAAGGAAATACATGGTTTGAGAGCGACAGAAAATCAATACAGCTGACTGACTGCAATGCAAGTTAACAAATGTGAGTGAGCTTGAAAAACCCGTATGAAGTGGAATAAAAATGAGACAGACATAATAATCCTGACTAAGCCGGTATAAGGAAGCCCTGGCAGTCAAGACAGTAGCTGGATCAGAGCACAGACAGCGATGCATGCATTATGCATCACTGTAAAATCCACTTAAGTAGAGCACACATAAATACACAGCAATCATACTTGTGCCACTTATTGTTTGCATTTGCCACAACTGTGCACACGTTTTCTTCTTCTGCAAATTTAAAGTGTACAGTACTGCTGAATATTTCTGTTGGGTATTAAACAGAAGCTACCTGCTAATAGATCATTACCACAGAATAATTATACATTACTTAGTTCTCACATTCACACACTTTTCCCATAACTATTGCTGAGCACAGCAGCAGTATCTTATCTCCTCCTGTCCTTTTCCCCTCCTCCCAGCTGATGTTAACATCTGACAGCTTAGTGTACGTGCCGATACATTTTATTTTCTTTAATTAGAACACTGGAAGTTCTAATTGGACATTACACTTTATTTTTGGGCCCTCCTGCCGGCCTACCTTCCCTTCTTCAAAGGCTTTGATCCTTTTTTTCTGAGGCAGCAACAGATTTTTTTTGCAAGCTGACTGCAAAGCTTAAGAAGCAAAAAGCTCACTTTAATGCAGGAAATGCAGCAGAGTATACTCTAGCACACATTTGGAGGTGTTTTTATTTATTTTTTCCCCAAAAAATATTTTATGGGAGAGAGGTTTCCTTCTGGTTGACTGATCTCCCGATGTAGTTTCAGAGAAATTAGATTGTTTGAGTAAGAAGGAGAAAGTTACACTCTAAGTGCATAAATCACTCTCTAACCCTCTGCTGTCAAGGAAACAACTTAATAGAGCTTTTTGTAATGATGGAACTTCATTGTTTTACAGCTTTCAAAGAAAATTGTCCACTTTTACAAATATTGATTAAGCTGAGCAGGACCACAGGAGTAATACGCTCTGTGAGAATTTCATTTTAGTGCAGATTTTCTTTGAGTGGTGTTCTTTGATCCTGCTGGCCCTACCAGCAGCTCAGTTAGCTCAGGGAATTACATCGCCTCTGTTTTCTCCAGGAGCTGAGGTAAACAGAAGAATGTTATAACAGTACCACCTGTAAAAATTCTGCAATTTATGAAAGTGTTTAATTGATAGAATGTCACTGTTAACATCACTGGAGGTGTGAACAGGAAATTAACTATCGATTTAATCTTCAGTTTGTTTTCTTGCCGTGCATGTTTCTTTCAAACTTGCCAATTATACTTTCTTTCTTTATTTCTTCCTCTGTCTCCAGGTGGTGATGGGTCAAGAAGATGACTCTTCCAGCCCCAAGAGTTCATCTGAGGCCTCCTCCAAGACGGTGGGCCTTCTAAGTGGACAGGCTTCCCTCTCACCCCTGAGCCGATGGATGCAGCACAGTAAAAGCAGAGCAGCTAACTCCACCTCCTTGGAGTTGCCCTATCACTCTCCAATCCCTTTCGCCAAGCAGGAGTTTTCCAAACAGGAGTTCTGGGAGATGTTAGGCAGTGACCTGCTTAAGCCTGACACGTCCAGCTCCAGGGTCAAACGCCGGCCAATTGTTAAGACTGGCAAGTTTAAGAAGATGTTTGGTTGGGGAGACTTCTATTCCAATATCAAAACAGTGAGGCTTAACCTGCTCATCACTGGCAAGATAGTAGATCATGGTAACGGCACGTTCAGCGTCTACTTTCGACACAACTCAACAGGTCAGGGCAACATCTCGGTGAGTCTGGTTCCACCTGTCAAAGCGGTGGAATTCGACTTGGAGCGCCAGAGTGTAGTTTACCCCAAGGACTCCAAGATCTTCAACTGTCGTGTGGACTATGAGAAGGTGGATCGAAGCAAGCGCACTTCATTGTGTAACTATGATCCATCTAAGACCTGCTTTCAGGAGCAGATCCAGAGCCACGTGTCCTGGATTTGCTCCAAACCATTTAAAGTTATCTGTATCTACATTTCCTTCTACAGTACAGACTATCGCTTAGTGCAAAAAGTTTGCCCGGACTATAATTACCATAATGAAATGCCCTACTTGCCCTCGGGCTAGAAGTAACTTGGGGGGGCAGGGACAGAGGAAATGGGAGATATGTGGGAGTGACTGAACACCTGGAGAAGAAACAAAGGCTGTAAATGTCTCTGTGGCAGAAAGACATCTTAAAACAAAACATTTATGTAGCCTGATTATTGTAAGTTGTGAAAACATATATGCAATACAAAACCTACTCTCTACTCCCTACTCTGCTCCAACATTCTGGACTGTAATGGAAAATCTAACACAACAACACACACATTATTACCTCAGCCCCTTTTTCTAAATCCTCGTTTCAGGCCGGAATTTCTCTCATACATTAAATCCTTTTTGTTTTTTTTTAATTTATCTGAACATCTTCATAATTTATCTCTTTTGCAAAGTCACGATGTAGAATGTAAATTAAAAATTGAGCTTTTATAAGGTGCGATTACTCACAAGAAAGTTGAGGACAGATTCAGCCTTTTCTTATAAATATCATGTCATGTAAAAATGATTTAAGCAGATCATAAGGAACCAAGTCCATGTGAATTTAGAGTGTCCTTTAAAATATTTATCTGAACTCCATCACCAAACAATGGCAAAAGTTCTGCCTCTTACTCAGATTCTCATTTCCAGATACCTCCAAAAAAAAAAAAAAATCACCAAAAAATCAAATCAAAAGATTCCCTCCAGTTGTGTTACCTCCAAATAAAATTTACAAATAAAATAAATTGCTTTACAATGTTTCAGGGCCAGGGCTTGAGACAAGTTCAGTGTGAAGGCAATAACTACACAGAGACAAAATTGGCCCTCCGCACTTATGAGAAAAAGTACAAGGTGAGAGATGGAGAGATTCACTGAGCTCTTTTAATTAAAGTGGAGAAGGAGAAGTAGCATATGCGGCGCCTTCTATTGTCCCGTCTGCATGAAAAAGATTACATTTTGTTGCCGTCAGGATTCCTGATTTCACGCCTTGATAACTCTGACTGTGTGGGGGAGATTGCTCTCTCCCGACAAATACTGTGTTCACTAAAGTAAACCCGTTATCTTGAATAAATGAAAATATTATCATAATAATTACATATAATTTAATCTCTTTTAGATGTAATTAAGGTTTCAACAAGAGCTCAAAATGTATTCCTAAAAATCCAGTCAGCAGGAATGAGGACTTTTATGAGGGTTGTTGTGATGCTTTTGCACGGAGCCAGCAGCCACAGTTTAGCCTTGAGTTAACTGCTCTCATTAAGATAAATGGCCACTGGCTTGCCTGTCTCATGTTACTCACATAAACAATATCAGCTGAGAGAAACACACAATTAAAACATGAATTAGGCTGCCTAAATTTTAATGCTGAGAAGTTACAACTGTCCTGTTTATGAGGACACGATAACGTCTGGTTAATGAAGAATGAACATTCACAAGACAGGCGTGAAGAGCCATTAAACAGTGATATCCAGTTTGATGCTAATGTGCTGTGACATTAGTAATAAAGCCCAGACCTGTGCAGGAGCATGTTTGGCTGTAAGTGCACACCAGTGTCCCAGGTGGACTTAAGCAGCAGTGAGTGTATTAGCCATCCTCCTGTGGGGGGTAGCATGCTGCCAGACATAAACGCATCCCTCTAAGTACAAAGTGTGAGCACAGGCACCAGAAGAAAACACAAAGTCACAGGGCTGAAGATAGAAACAAAGACCTGTAAATCTGCACATCAAAGCTTTTAGTTTTTATTCTGCTTCTGAAGAAGCATCTCAGTATGAAACAGAGAACATGTAGCGAAAACTATGCAGCCAGTATAGCTGCTGTTTATTTGTCTTAATATCCATGTTTTTTTATCGTCTTTTATTTCTTATCTTCTTATCCAAGTTTTCTTAATGGTTGGACGCGCTTGTGAACACACATAAACATGTATGCTTTCACAAACAGTCAGACTTCAGCTCAAACCGAACGCCTGACGCCTGTTTGAAGGTCCCTGCTGCATAAAGTTTCATGTTTTAAATGCATCAACCAGCATGAATGAACCACTGCCTTCCTCGCTGTTCATCTAATCCTCATCCTCCTGCTCTCTGCTCTCCCAGAACCTTTCTTTATCAGATGTCTGCATGCTATTTAATCATACACTTGTATTCATTTGAGTTTATTCCCGCTAACTGGTCTCAGCCCTTGTACCCTTTCTACCTCCCTCTACTCCTGGGATGAACCCTGGCGTGGGTAGCTTCTCATTGCTGCCTCTCCAGCTTTCCTCCACACAGCGCCGAGTTGAGCTAGCTAATCTCTGCAGGCTTAACATCTAGCTAACTGAACATCAGCTTACTCCATCTTTATCAGGTTGTCTTTATGTCTGCATATCATCAGAAATGTTCACACACAGTCTTAAGACATATTGGTTTAGGTATTTCCTCTCTCTTGTTCAAAGCATCTTACAAAAGCTCCTGGATTGGGAAGATTTAAGATGTCCTCGAAAGCATGTCAGTGAAGATCTGAAAACAGATAGATACACCCAGTAACCTCAATACTCCCCCCCCCCACCACCTTCCATCCAACAGGGCATCTGTAAAGAAGTTGGAAACTCAAACATGATGGAATCAAAGCTGGGAAACACTAGCCCCCACTCATCTGTGTCGCAAAACAAAGACACACGTCGGGCTGCCGTCAGAACAGAAACTCCATCCTCTGCTCCTCTCTGATCCTCTCAAGTATACAGCAATACTCTCACTGAGACTCCACCCTCTTTGCCTCTCTGGGGAGGGCAGCAAAAAAATGCTGCGGAACAAAGTCAACAGACAGTCATGTTGCTGTGGGACAAAAAGTGGCAGCAGCCTTATTATTTACCCATCTGGTGCCAACAGACATGTGAATATTTGGCCTTAGGGACTGCAGGACAGCACTGGTCCACTCAGAAAAGAAAATCAGACTGTTCAAAACATGAATATACATATATAAATATATATATAAATATACATAAAAGCTAAGAGTCCTCAGATCTGAATAAAGTTGTATTTAAATGTGAGTCATGAAGTGAAGGTTGTCTGTTTTACCTTTGAATTAATTATGGTTTTGTTTATCTGTGTCATGTGAATGACAAACTGTATGGATGACATGATGGTATTTACTGTGGATTTCAACATTCTAAAAATCAATAAAGTACACAGATGTACTTAAGCCACTTATACTACAGAGAAACAGATATCTGATTGTACTCACTGTGTAGGTAGAGTGAGTAAATAATTCTATAGTCTCTGTTTTCTGGTGTTTGTGTGCCGGTGGCACAGAGATGAAGTGACAGAAATTTTGCTCATGGGTTTTGCAGATATACAAGACAAGAAAGAGAAGGAATGAGGTGATGGGTTGACAAAAAAAATACCCTCAAACTGGAGTAATGCTCATTAACCTCCTTTTTCTCGTCTTGCACCTTTACATCCTTCTTATTTTTTAAAGAATGCAGTTGACAATAAATTTATTATAGTTCTTAATTAAATCCCAGACCACCGTTAAGGTGGGAACAGGTTCAAACATTCAGCTCCAAACATCCCTTTAAACACGATCGATTAAGGCATGGCTAGAGGCAAAGCCAGGCCCTCTACCCCATTACCTCCACCCCCCCTTTGCTCCCATAAAAGCGCTGCCTGCCTCAGGATAACCTTGCTTGAGATGATGAAAGAGAAGCAAATGAGACAACATGGAGAAGGAAAAATAGAAACCTTATTTGGAAGAAAGAAGAATTGAGGTTAATATGAAAACTAAGAGCATTATACTGGGTCACACACAGCAAGATGTGCACATACATATAAATGAGGATAAACAAAGCCAACAATCATTGATAATGGGCATAGATGCTTAGAACAGAGTCATTTAGCGATCCAGAAGAGAAAAACAATCAAAAGTGTTTCTTCCAAAAGAGGAAGGGCATTTCAGAGTGAGTAATGGGACACTGGATGAGAGTCAATTGTGAAAATTACCACTCATAGCACAAGAAGGTGGGAGAAACCACGGAAAGCCTAAAACGACTAATAGACATGTAGAAAAAATAACCTTGAATTACAAAACTTAGTGCACAAAGTATGCAACAAGAGACCAGACTGAATCACACAGGAAGACACAGATTGCTTGTTAGCACTTTGCTTTGATAATCAAGATGATCATGCTGCTGGGAAATAATTATCAGACATTTTATTTGACATGTTTCATCACAGAGTGTAGTATTGCTCCACCGGTGGATGTTGCACTCTTCAACATCATCTGATACTAACAGCGTTAACAAAGCTAAATCAGGACGCTCTCATTTCCTCACACATTGAAAGATTAGTCTTGTGTTTCATTTTGATCCTCATCCGGACTGATACTGAGGTTCTATTAAAAATATGATTTCATCTCTTTTCTTTTAAACAGGTCTTGCTTTCACAGCGCTCACATTAAGCCAGTCTATAAACAGAGAAATTAGGATCATCCTTTTCACTTAATTTTGTTTTTCGCTCTGTTTTGGAAAATTGTTTCTTAATTTAAATCAGTTACACTCACAAATATGTCTTTTTATATTAAAATGTTCATAGGGTCAGCTGGGTAATCCATTTGAAATATTATTATTCTCTAGTTTAAGAAATTGAAACGCCTCACTGCAGTGGAAATAATTTAATTTCACCACTAAAAAAAAAATTATCATGGTAGAAGTAATTCAAAACATACCTGCAATGGCTGAATAAAATGTGTTTTCAATTTTAAAAGGACGAGTCTCAATGTGCCAAACACCATTAGTTTCTGTATTCTGTTTCCACATCATGTTGAACAATTCAGGTTTTATGGATTCTGATTGAAGCTTTTGTTACCTGGATACTACCTCCACCCTAATGCAATTTACCACAATTCTTTCTCTCAGTGCATTCAAACTGTGCTCTCAGATGTTCTGGGTTGTGAGTTGGGGTGGCCGTCGTCACGCATTCATCACAAGCACACATGTAAATGCAAAAAAAAAAAAAAACCATACACTTTCACCTGAAGGGCTTTCATGCTCCAGCATCTTAATAGTCTCTGTACCCTGCCGTGGCGATCATGAAGAACTGAGCAGAAAGGGGTCGTGTCCGAGCATCATGGGAGACGTAGTGCATCAGACAAAGACAAATACAGTTTGTCAACACCCCCAGCTTCTTTTATAAAGGACCCATATCTGTAATTCACCACACAGACAGGACACATAATGCTGGGACCTCGGACACCAGGAAAGATGCTGGTAAAGTGCATTGAGAAAAGAACCTGGGGGTGAGGTCGGGGATGTGTGAACGTCTTAGAAAAATTAAAGAAATAAAAAAGCCCAGATGGCCTTAAGCTAAAAAATGGTGAGAAAAGGAATGAATAACTAAATAAACTAATTAGACGAACATACTTTTACATACACTTCCAACAAGTCAGCACTCCTTTCCTCCTCTAAGAACATTTAGATCATTGTTATGCAACGAGAATAAGACTCTAAGATGTAAATAATGTCATCTAAATTCCAGGTTTTATGTCTCAGACAAATTGCAGTGAGTGGCAGCAAATATATTTAAACTTCTATATATATGCTGAGATGAAAATCAAAGCTGGACATCTGTGTCATGCACTTTGGTGGTATTAGCTGAAGGCCAGGATGAAGATGATGAAGACATTGGTTCTGTGATCCCTGCATTAGCTTGAGAAGAGGACATTTCCACTTATCTATATGAAGCAATGGAGAGCAGGGGTGATTTAAACTCAGTGACAAGGCTTTAAATACCAGCCAGGGATCACAGTTGTGCCCTTTGGCAAAGTAATTATTCACTCCTTCAGAAGACGATCAAGGGTGGATGTTGGGCAGCACACGAGCTTTTGGCGAGAACTGCATCGGCATCTGTCTGTGTGTGCGTGTGGGTGTACGTGTGTGTGTGAGCTAGGAGGTTGAGCGAGAGGTGTGAAATGCTACAGTTTCTCCTCTTTTCATGTAACTGAGAAATGTGTATGCCAAAGTCTTCAGAGGAGAGTGAGGATGTTCAGCCAAGAAGTCACATCAGGTAATAAACGTTTGAAATAATAAAAAAAAGGAGACAAAAGAGCTGGTAAAGGTTAGCTTTCCACCTCTCCTTCACTGTCTCTTTACACCTTGCCTCCTGACACTTTTCTTTAATTTTTAACCTTCAACCAGAGGTGTTGGTCTATTAAGAGTGAGGAGGTCTTTCCCAAAGAGGCGAGACAAAGGCCCAGTCTACCGTCCGACTGGATAAAATTCTCATTAGAAAACTGTCCATAAAAACAGGTTGATGGAGGTTTTGGCAAGACTTTGTTTCTGTCTTTCCAGCACATTGTTTGTGCTGCGCTTTTCTTCTTTAACCTCCAAACACACACATTTCTGCAGCTTTGTTTCTGCTGACAGTCTGGTCCTGCAGGGCTGCAGAGCTGTTGCTTGCTAAGTCAAACACATACAGTAGCTCAGGGCTGCAGTGCTTTTTGTTATGGCTGTAGCTTTTCACAGGGAACTGTAGCTCTCTCTACACACACACATACACACACACACACTTTAATTTCCCTCCTCTGTGTTGTCATGGGAGAGCATTGGGCTACCATCATTATCGGCTCTACAGCACAAGTTCATCCCAAACCGAAGAATGTGCAGAGTCAGCTGCAGAAACCACAGAACACCTTAATCAGTCTTCATTTGGCCTCTATTCCTGTTTAATACTGCGTACTAACACTTCACAAGAATATCTCGTGTTGTGAACTTTTCTTCTACTTTTTGAACTGTTAAATGTTCAGAAAATTTATGGTGAAACATGTTTCAAACCAGTGTCCAGCTGGGCACAAGTCTTTGCTGCAGACAGTGGAAAAATAGCTGCTTTGCAGCAGAATTACCCCCTACAGATGTTCTCAACTCCTGGCACATGAAAACAGGCTCGATAGATAAGATTATTTCTAGAACTAACAGATGATGTAAAATCAATTAACTGCTAGATTTTTATCAAAATACATGAGACATACATTTGTTTTAACATGCTGTATTAAAAGCTTTTCTGTCCGTAAAGAAAGAACAATTAATTTTTGCATATTTGTTGCATAAAGTCTATTTCATCAGCTTTACCAATCCAACTCTGTGTTTAAGGTCTGCAACAAATTCCAAAAGCCGTGTAACAATAAAGTTGTTACTTACTTGTAATGTCGCTTTATCATCACAAAACACTGACAGATATTTTTCTGATCTATTCTACCAAACACGTCATAACCTGTATTATTATTATTGTTGTTTTTATTTTATCATGAATAAGTCAGTACTACAGGCAGGGTAATTTCATGCACAATCACTTCTTCAGAATGAGAATTTAATTCTGTTTTGTGCTTTAATAAATTACAAAGAACATTGTATGTTGTGGGAGGAGCCAGCTCCAAACAGGAGCATCAGATTACTCACAATGCGCTCTAAAACTCTGTATGTCAGCACGCATGTTTCACTTTAAGGATATGCAGTATATCCATATAAATATAAAATAAATCTGGGTTGAAAATGTTACTGTGTCTTTCCTCAGACGAGTCTTCCATGATGTGCTGACATGTTCATTTCAGTGATAGATTTTTTTAGTTCAGCAAATATTTTCCTGCTCATTACCTGTGGAATAATGGAAGCTTTATCATTTGTGGCTCCTCAGACTCAAAGTCAAATTAAATCTTGAACTTACATGAACACACAACTTCTAATATCTTAATTTCATTGTTTTGAGATAAAACTTTATGAAATATTTCACTTAAGTCACGGATTGACCTGATGTGTGATCACAAAGAGAATATCTGAGAATAATATCTGACGCAGGTAAGGAAGAAATACACCTTCAGGAGATGTTTTTTACCCCATTTGTTGTCATTTGTTGACCTTCACCTAAAATATTACAACATACTACTAAAACTTTTATTTTGAGGCTTTTTTAAAAGTAATTGGTTTATTGAGGTTGCATGCGCCGAGGGTTCTAATTCATCGCTGGATGCCTCCTGCATTATGATGATAAATGGCTGATTCTGCAGAGCCTTCCTATTGGCTTCGGGGTTTTTCTTTGTGACACACACACACACACTACCTCAGGATTTTCTGTGAGGTTTTCGATACAGGGTTAGTTTTTAAAGATCCATATCATGGTCACTCACTCACAGACACACACACAATCACGAAAGAGATGTTAGAGTCGGGCAATTCCTTTCACTCTGAGGGATTTCTTTCTGCATCAAACAAGTCAGGTGATTGGAATTATGACCAGGGTCAGTGCTCCAGATGAAACAGCAAGCGTCCTCTCTCCTGTTAATTCACTTTCCACCCATCCCTAGCCTGCCACCGTCCTTGACTCCTCTTGACCCCAAAACCTTGAGAGAAATTGAGTTATTCAGTGGTGCAGCCATCACCCTGCAGCCATAACTTTCAAAGCTAACCTCTTGCAAACATGGTAACAGAGCGCCGGCTTATTGATGGAGGCTGTTTAACATTGTTTCTTTGTCCCTGCCTGCGGCGCAAGGAAATAAATCTACTTTACTTTAGTGCCTCTTTGTACATCTCAACAATTCACCTGAAGCTGGTGGTTATCTGCGGTCAGGGGTCGCCACATTGCTTGTATGTACATTCAGCAACATGCTACTGTTGGAAACAGTCCACCCAGTCTGACAGTACTGTGCAAAAGTCTTGTGTCATGCCTCATTTCTTTATGTTTTCCTTCCAAGCAGTTCTTTTTCAAATTGTTTTTGGGAGTTTTCTGTAGGTATATTAAAGTTTTTCTTTAGATTCTGGCTGTTTTCTTACCAACATTCAGTCCTTGCACATGATCATTTTATATTTTGTTTATTTATGAAGCCACCATTAACTCTGATCTATGAATCTTTTGAGCCTAAACCCAAGAGAAAAACCAGAGTTCTGTGAAAATGTGACAGGCGTCTTGCTAAAAAACACATTTAAAGTGGATCTTAATACATGTTGTGACTAATGTTCCTTCACAAAAACACTATTTGTTCCTTTTTTAGTTGTTAAATAATGAAAAATACAAATGATGACAGTTTTAAATAAAAAAAAAACTATATTTTTGCTCCAACAAGTTGATTTGGAAAGAGTTATTTGCTCAAAGCATGAACTTTTCCACCTTCCTCATTTTAAACATGTGCTGCACAATACTGTACTACTGCCATGATCAGGATCAGGAGTGAAATAAACACCCTAAAATAGAGAATTGATCAAGATCACTTTAGAAGATTCCAGATAAATGTCTAATGAGGTTGAAGAGGATCTTCTGTAAGTGGAGCGAAGCTTTAGGTCCCAAATGTTGCAGGTAACCAGCCTAGAAGATACAGATAAATGTTTAGACGTGCAAACATGCAAATCTGATCCTCAGACAGTCAGTTAGTGGCAAAATTGCAGTGGATTGATAAGGCAGTGGTGGAGTGTGGGTGGAGATTTACAGAGAAATGAGAGGGAGGTTGAGGGAGATGTGTGGGTGATGTGGGGGAGGGCAGCACGGGACGCAGGCAGGGAAGTGGATGTTTTATGAGGCCCTTAACATTTACTTCCCCAGCGTTTCAATCCGCCGTGTCTATTAAGGACGGCTGCTCCTCCTACGTGTTCCCCATCCATCAAAGACGGAAAGACATGAGGCTCCACACTGACAGACAGCTTGATATGGTGGAGCAAGAGGAAGACAGCATCAGCTGGTGGAGGAAGAGAAAGAGGAAATTCTGAGATGTGAAGGAGGAAGAGAATTAGGAAAAATGGGGTCAGAAAAGAGAAATACAGATAACACGACATTCACAGCCAGAGAATGGATGGTGCAGAGATGCTTTCAGGTTCAAACAAAGCAGTCAACGATGAGTTCTGTGCAAAAAGCTGAAGCGGCGTTTTGTCTCTGAATGTGCTTTGTTCAAGGTGGGCTGCTGTCCCCACACTGGAACAAGAATTTTGTGACTCTGCATAATAAACACATGCTAGCTGAAAAACAATTTTTGTGAAGAAGAGGTGAAGTCAAACTAGAATCTGTTTTTAAAATGATAAAACAGATAAGGTCTGTATTGGCTGTGACAGTGTGTGAGGTGTGTGTGTGGGTCAGAGAGTTTTCCAGCTCCATTTAGGCTTTAGTAATACATATAGCCCCTGTGAGTCACTGCTATTAATTACAAACTTAGCCAGCTACACTTTCATTAATCTAAATTTAGAGTCCAAACTATAAGCTCTGGCTTGACGTTTTCACTGCGGAGCGCAGTGCCACCGAACCAATCACTTAATAGATTTTCTGCCCTCTGGCCGACGAAAGACAAGGTCCACTATCTACAAACTAATCATAGCCACAGTCTGACACATTCAACCTGCTGGCAGCCAAGGTCAGCCAACCACTCACCACAGCAACACAAATATGAGGTGAAAAAGGCTGAAAAGGCTGTGCACATAGACCACATGAAATAAAAAAAAACAGGGCTTGTTACTGAAAACATGTAGTTAATGATCATTGAAGTGATGAACAGCTGGTTTGTGATGCTGTTCGTCTGCCTTCGGCCCTTTATCTTAATTAACTTGCTACATATGTGCAGCTACAGTATGTTCCCACTCTGAGGAGGTTCTGACCGGCGCTCGCCAGCAACGTGCACGGGTCAGGCGAGGAAATGAGGGGAATTTGTTCTACAACAGATAAACAAGGGGAGAATGTGAGGGTAAATGAGACAGAGATAAAGAGGGGAGAGACGAGGAAGAGTGAAATTTGCTGAGATAGAAAGAGAAATAGAGGACAGTAACAGGGGGAATGCAGGTGGGAAAAGGGGGATTGCACCACTCTCTCAACCTCAGCCATGCTGTTGTACCCATTTTGGCAATTAATCATCTAATACTGAGCTTAACTACCTGGCACTCAGCTCATCCACATCCTAATTAAACCAGGAGAAGAGAAAATAAGCAAGAAACAGTGAAAACACGAATCTGAAAATAACATACGAAGAAAATGATTTTTATTTATAACAGAGAAAACAGAAGACGTACAGAGGGATAAATTCAACAGTACTACTTAATATGAAATAAGTAAATGGGATTAAAACCAAAATTCAAAATTCTAGTTCATTCATTTGAAATTGTGGTGAACATAAAGCAAAGTTGGTGCCAACCTCATCAAGGGACCATCTATCTGCCAGACTGGTGCTGCAGGAACCATGCTGGTGCCAAGGTTATTCTCCATAGCTCAATGACTGTGTGTGTATCTGTGAGAAAAAGTGTGCATGGACATGTTTATTTTAGATTTATGTGTGTTGGGAGCAAATTCTGCAAGACAGACTGTATGAAAGTGCCACAGCTCATGTGTGCTTGGTAGCAGAGGTGTGTGAGTGTGTTTGTGAGTGTACAAGTTGTTTTCATTCCTCAGAAGCCTTTTTATCTTTGGTCCGGGATGCCAGAAGACTTGATGTCCCCTCTCCTCTTCTTCCTGGCTGAGACACACTTGCGTTGTCCCAGCCACCTGCCAGCCAATTAGCTGAACGGGCAGAAGCAGCTGCCTGGTAGCAGGTGGACGTCCATCCCAACATCTCTACCACCTGTTAATGCTAATATCTATGATCTCAGGGACCACTGGACCAGACCGCCAAGGGAGGAAGGTCAATTGAGAATAGGAATATTGATGGGCAGACATGAAGCCCTGCAGAGATTCTTTAGATGTTACAAGATCAGTATGAAAATTTAGTCCATTTGTCTCACATGATTGTCTGCTGGAGGGAAAATATTTGAAAAGTAAAATATAGATAGTAAAGCATGAGTTAAAGATCCAAACTTATCTCAGAGGTCAAATCCTTTCTGCCCCCAGTTGATTCTTTAAGTAAGCAACAAATGAGGAGAAAAAACATGGAGTGCAGAAGTCAGAAAAAAAGGTGACTAACACGAAGCCATTCAAGTCACCCAGTATTGAGCCCATATGTTTCAAAATGCTGCTGTTAAATTCTTTACTAAAAGGAAAAGACTGAAACGTTACTGCTGTGTTTCCCTCTTTGAGTTGGCTCCCTGTTATAAACTGCATTGATTTGAAAATCTAACTGCTCACCTTTAAAATCCTAATTGGCCTGGCCCCTAACTTTATCTTAGATTTATTGACCTGGGACGGACCCTTCTGAAATCCCCAGATCTGCTAACTGACTGTTAAATGTTCTCCAGGTCAGTTTGTCACAGAGATCATTTTCTTCCTGAAAACTTCCCACATTTCTCTTCTTTATGAAATACTTTTAAATTTTAATACATGCATCTTAGAATTAATTATTCTGGTTAACATCCATCTCATCTAGTTGCCAGACATATACATGTACTCCCCCAACACACTCTACACTCCTGGGTCTAGGTATAGTACCCCCACCCAGAACCCCACAGCTGCAGACCACTGCAACCTATTCCTGACTTAACCAGNGGGCTGTTTTTCTGCAAGGGGACCAGGACGACTGATCCGTGTAAAGGAAAGAATGAATGGGGCCATGTATCGTAAGATTTTGAGTGAAAACCTCCTTCCATCAGCAAGGGCATTGAAAATGAGACGTGGCTGGGTCTTTCAGCATGACAATGATCCCAAACACACCGCCCGGGCAACGAAGGAGGGGCTTCGTAAGAAGCATTTCAAGGTCCTGGAGTGGCCTAGCCAGTCTCCAGATCTCAACCCCATAGAAAATCTCTGGAGGGAGTTGAAAGTCCGTGTTGCCCAGCGTCAGCCCCAAAACATCACTGCTCTAGAGGAGATCTGCATGGAGGAATGGGCCAAAATACCAGCAACAGTGTGTGAAAACCTTGTGAAGAATTACAGAAAACGTTTGACCTCTGTCATTGCCAACAAAGGCTATATAACAAAGTATTTAGATTAACTTTTGTTATTGACCAAATACTTATTTTCCACCATAATTTGCAAATAAATTCTTTAAAAATCAGACAATGTGATTTTCTGGATTTTTTTTCCTCATTTTGTCTCTCATAGTTGAGGTATACCTATGATGAAAATTACAGGCCTCTCTGATCTTTTTAAGTGGGAGAACTTACACAATTGGTGGCTGACTAAATACTTTTTTGCCCCACTGTATATCTTAGATTTATTGACCTGGGATGGACCCTTCTGAAATCCCCAGATCTGCTAACTGACTGTTAAATGTTCTCCAGGTCAGTTTGTCACAGAGATCATTTTCTTCCTGAAAACTTCCCACATTTCTCTTCTTTATGAAATACTTTAAAATTTTAATACATGCATCTTAGAATAAATTATTCTGGTTAACATCCATCTCATCTAGTTGCCAGACATATACATGTACTCCCCCAACACACTCTACACTCCTGGGTCTAGGTATAGTACCCCCACCCAGAACCCCACAGCTGCAGACCACTGCAACCTATTCCTGACTTAACCAGAGGCAGAGAACAGGAGTGTGGGAAGACCCTGTCCCACATTCCAACCGCTCAGATGTACTGATGGAATGTTCTAAAGTGTATTTAAAACAGAGAGCAGGGTACCAGCTCACCCTTAAAACCCTAAATGTATGTAATTCAAATGTATATAATGAGGGTGTCTAAGCTTTGGGATAAAATGGTCAACCAGGACAGAGGGAAGGACTATTCTAATAAAAGTCACTCTATGTATGATTAAATATAAAACCTCTAAAAATTTGGACAAAGTTCTTTGTGGAATAAAAGTGGCCTAAAACTTTCAGATGTGAACATTTAGTACATTTGTTGCCAATTTATTGCATCATTATACCTCTGAAATGGTCACATTTACCCTGAGTTTGACGAGCGTAGCCTTTTTGTTTCCATCAGTCATGTCTGCATTCTTTTACATGATGAATAATTAGCTCTACTCACAGGTGGGGGCAGTGATGCAGCAGATTTTCACAATCTAACCTGAAATAGGTCTACTCCTGTCTGCCTCATAAAACATCTCACCCCTTTTTCACTTTTATAGATAGGAAGGTAATATATGGCTTTATTTACAAGGACAAGGCTTGACAGATTTAATATTTTAATTCCACTTTATGATCGAAACATAGGGCCACACAAGACTTTTTATGAGCCACTGACATGAATGGACAGAGCTGCAGAGATGACTGTGTGAAGATGAGGGCAGACAGATGCAGCCATTCCTCATGTATCACTGCTTAAACATTGTTCATGTCTTAGCTCTCCCAAACCTCTGCTATACCTCACAGCTGTGTCAACCATCTACAGTCCAACACTCCCACAAACCCAGCAAGAAGACATGAAGCAGACAGCACAAGTCTAATTAAATAGCGATTGATGGTTCAAATATTTCCAGACTGGTAGCATCCAGAGATCCATGCTAGAAAACACCCCAAGCTATCGGTTTCAATGCATCTGACTCAAAAGATACAGTAGTAAACTTTCTGAACATCTCAAGACTTCAATACCTTCAGAGTTCAAGTCTCAGACCATAAAGACTGATATCAGAACTAAGAATAGTAGATCTGATTGATGAATGCAATGATTCAAACCCTTCTGTACAGATTGGTGGTTATTTTTAAAGTAGAAGTCATATAGTTTTTCACCATAGAAAAAAAAAAATCCCACATCTATCCCACTGTATGAAAAGTTTGATTACTTGTAATGGAAATCAATAGAGTTTCAGCAGACGCTTTCTGAGAAAATTTCTATTTCTTTACTCAAGAAAATTTCATTATTTTGCCAGACCATATACCACACTATATCTCTAAAAAAATAAAACCATAGCACAAGTACCAAGCTATCCCATAACTCAGCATCCCCATTTGTTCACTTCCAATTAAAGTCTTTTAAAATGTACACAAATTAACTGCCTCTAACAACTGATTTATAAAAGTTTTACAGCAGAACAATTAAAAGTCGGTCTTTAAGGTGATCACTGTCCAGTGGGATTCAGAGCAGTTCCCATGGGAACTGGTAAATGAGCGGCTATCCAGCATCACCCTCCAGCACAGCACCAGGAACACAGTGATTATCGATCTGTCTGAGGGGTGTACAGCTCAACCAATCAATGGCTCTTTGAGTCACCCGAGGATTGTGGGATAACGGTAGGCAAGTGTATGTGAGTGCACAGAAAACAAGAGCGCAGAAGTGGCAGTGCCAGAGTGATTTTTATCCATCACAGATCACCTGCCTAATTGACGGACTTGGAATTGGTTTAAATGGCCTGTTGACCCAGACTCCCCTCCTCCTCCTGGACACATCCTCCTAATCAGGTATAAAGCAAACCATCTACCATGTATCAGTGTCATTATCCCCTCTGGGTATGGGAGCGAAATCATAGTCAGACTTGAGCCAAGAGGGACAGTTTCCCCACTCCTGCACCTCATGTCCTGTGGACTGGTCTAATATGTATCTTTTTATTGTGCCAAGACTTCTGAGGACCAGACTGCAGCTCATGATAAATCTTTTTTAGCATGCAGGACATTGTGCAAGGTTCATGGTATGTTTTTTAGCCAAATATAATCTTTTCCTGACTAAGTGACATTTTCTTGCATAAATCTACAATCACACCTGATTAGTTGTGTGCAGCATGACATCAACAGTTTTGACAAATAGCAGCACCATATTGATTTAGAATACAACGAACAAACAAACAATGGCTCTCAATTTCAAACCAGCACTCATCACTCACTTAGAATTGGATTTGTGAACCACACATCACCGGTACCAACGGAGGAGCTGGTGGAAGAACCTAAATCTCAGATTAGGTGGTTAACAAGTGTTGGCACTAAGACATCTACTGAAATACAAACTAAACTCAAGGATAAGTGTCTTGAATGAAGTGACAGTCACTTACACGAACAGATCATACAACCATCTGACAGTGAATAATTTAAAACTGGGATCTAATAACAGACAGGGCAGAGGTGATTCTTGCCAAATTAGGACCAGGAGAAGACCAAATATGGACTAAAGAGCTGAAAGAACTTAAAAAACCCAAAGACCTGAAATCAAAACCCTAACATCAGTCAGTTAGTCAGTTATATCCTGCTGAGGGTTCCAGGAAGATGGTGTTTATCTTAAGCAGTTATTGGGCAAGAGGAGAAGTTACACCTGGACAAGTCACCAGTCCATAAGAGAGCCACATAAAGATATACAATCATCCACATACACCTAGGTTACCAGCTAAACTATCATATATATATTTTTGGTCAGTGGGAGGAAACTGCAGAAAACCCACACATGCACGGGGGAATGTGCAAACTCCATGCAGAAAGATCCTGGCCTGGTTTTGAACCTTCTCTCTGCAAGACAACAATGCTACCCACTGCACCACTATGCAGCTTGAATGCTTATGTAAAACACACAAACTAACAAACTACAGCAGAAAAGCTTTTGTATGTTCCATTATAAACTATAGTTCAAGTGTCCTTGTGTTAATCAAATATCTTAAAAAACTAATAATATAATCACACAAATTATAGCTAAAATGAGTCAGAGTGAGCAATAACTAAGGATCTAAAATACATTTTAACAAGCTATACAAGCGTTAGTGAAAAAAAAAACATTTTCACTCAACAGATAAAAAAACGTTTTCATCCTGAAGGAATCGTGTGATAATGATTCAGAAAAATCATTAAAATTCCAGAGTTGTCACTGAGGACAGCATATAAATGGCAGTTCTCTCACATCCAGTCTGTGGAACGAATAAGCTTGGTGAGAAATGGTTTGGGAGCAGGACTTCTTTTACACTCCAAACCATAGTGTCAAATTGATCAAACTGGAGGCCAAGGATGGCCTCACCCCCTGGGGCAAACTAAATAATTAACAGGCCTTTAATTACATTCTAAAGCGAGCAAATGACCTCAAGTCCCTGGGGCGTTAAGATGATGGAGGTGAAGCAGAAGTGTGTCAGTGTGTGTCTATGTGAGAATACAGCAACAAACAAGTAGAAGTAAGTGGTCTGATGACGGTACAGCACAGCCTGGCCAGCTCATTTACTCTGACATTTAAGCAGAGACCTCACTGCAGGAAGTGACTGTAAGGAGGTGGATACTGGACCATCTGACTCACACGACTGACTGACAGTCTTGGGTCAATCCATCTGTGCCCAGGTGAACAAGAGGAGAAGGAACCGATCGATGAGGCAATGGTTTGATAGAGTGTTTGTGAGTGGCTGTATTTCCAGCTATTGAGCTTTCTGCGTTTCTAATAAGGGGGAAGATTTATAAAGGCAGTGAACTAATGGCCGAGCAATTGAACGGTGTGCTGACACGGAGAGAATTTCACACAGGAACAAAATAATCTTAACTGGTGTTTTTTAATACCTGAATTAACATAGTTTTAATGCTATATCATAGATTTTCTGTTCTATTTAATTGACTTATATAGTTCTTGTTTACAACAAAGGGACTTTTCCATGTGTTACACAAGAAAAATAAAAAAATAATGATATATTTTCAAATAGAAGCAATATGGGAAAAAAAATAAAAGATAACAATGTAAAATAAATCTTTTTACTAGAGAAACCTTCAGCAGAATCAGAATCAGGAGTGATGGACACAAGTCTTTAAGAGTCCAGGGTTGAAATACAAGAAAGAGACCGAAGCATCAGATTAGGAAAACACACCAGTTAAAAAAGTATTACAAAGAAAAACCATAAAATTAGTGAGTGCAATACTATTTACATGAAAAAATAAATCTATAAAATATTATTTGAGACAAACCAAACTAATTAGAAGCTTTATGAAAAAAAAATGTCCAGAATTGAAGGTAGAGGAAATATCTGCTTCTTGAGCCTATAAACACAAACCTGTGCAATAAGAGTTTTGTAAGGAAAAATATTAATTTCATATTTATTTCTGGATTTCCAGATGAACGAAGGTACAACTGGAAAATGTGTCCTTTCTTATTCTAATTAGAATCTCACAGAAGTATTTTGGAAGCTGGATTTTTTACTTCATTACTCTGAGACAAGACGTTCTCATGCAAAAGATCTCATAAGCGTTTATTATAAACACTGTTTAAAGTATTTATTAAAAATAGACACATTGTCTTTTATTATTCTTTACAGTTGGATGCATTTTATATTCTTGTGTATAGAACTGATAGACTGGGACCTTTGCAAATCATTTTTAATAAACTGATTGAAACCCTCACTTATTGTTCAATTAGTTTTCCATTTTATACATTTCCAATTAGGCTCCCAGTAATGTCGACTTTAACTCCCACAAATGTTACAAGACACGAAGAATGAGGTCTAAAAATGCAATCGTTTTTATCAGCTTAATATTGCAGAAATGGGAGTAAGATCATCTTTCTCATTGGTTACACTGACAGCACTCTCATTTAATCACATTAAATCTCAAGAAGCATATCACACCATACACCCACTACATACTCACACGTTTCAATCTCTTCACATGCCTGCACTCGGGCTCACTCTTCTTCTTCCCCGTGGCACAAGAAATCTGAGAATCAATCAATCACACCTTTGCTCAAATGCATGCACACCTCACAGTCCAATAAAAATATAGAATATAAACACAGGGCAAGAGCTACCAAGATGGACTTACTTTAAGTTTACTAGCCAACGGTCATGAATGACCTCCCCTAAAATGTGGCATGCAACCAAAACACATCACATTCTTCCCATTACTGCAAATGGCCACCATCATCCATAAGCTTAAAAAGAGGTAAAGAGGAAATTAATTTCTCCCTTGGCTTCAGTGGCAGGATATTAATCTAGCTGTTTCACTCATCTTGTCTGTAGTTGCTTGATGAGCCCTTCCTCATCAAAAGCATATGCAAACCACAGGTGGACCAATGCATTCATTGATTGGGAAGTGAAACTCCCCTCGTACCTCTTTCATCTTTTTTTTTTCCTTTTCTTCAGTCCTTCTGCTCAATATTTAAAGGTGCATAATTTACTCCTCAAACAAGTTAATAATGTGCATTTTATTTTATTTTATTTTTATTTTATTTTATTTTATTTTATTTTATTTTATTTTATTTTATTTTATTTTATTTTATTTTATTTTATTTTATTTTATTTTATTTTATTTTATTTTATTTTATTTTATTTTATTTTATTTTATGAACCTGCTTCTTCCTGTTCAGGGTCACAGGGAGCTGGTGTCTATATCCAGAGGTCTTTGGGCTAGAGGCAGGGGACACCTTGGACAGGTCGCCAGTTCATCGCTGGGACACACACAGACAAACAACCATTCACACTCACACCTCGGGACAATTTAGAGTCACCAATTAACCTCTTACATGTTTTTTACATGGGGAGAACATGCAAACTCCATGCAGAAAGGTCTCAGCCCGAATTCGAACCCAGGACCTTCTCGCTGCAAGGAATGTTATTTTATTTTATTTTATTTTATTTTATTTTATTTTATTTTATTTTATTTTATTTTATTTTATTTTATTTTATTTTATTTTATTTTATTTTATTTTATTTTAAATTCAAGTTTCAAATATCAATTTAGATCAGTTCTTCCATAATCTCAGCAGTTTTTCCTGTTATTACTTTAAGTGGCATTAATAACCACATGCAGATTGCTGTTATTGCTTCTCTTTCTGCGCAGCAATCTTCTCTGGACATTTTAAACAGCCGCCAAATTACAGCAAAAACGTTTGAGAAGGAAGTCTGTTGCTGAGTACGAGAACTATCAGTTTGTTTAAAATTATCATTTTTCTTTGAGAAAATTAGAACTGAAAGAAATGTCAGAAAATGTAGTGAGTAAGAAATCCCTTGAAAACATTCTAAAAACAGTTCTATCCAGTGTAAATATGCAGCAGAGGACGTTTATGTATCTTGTAAAAACAACCTGATCAGAGCAGGTTTACTTTGTCACATGTGACAAACTAATGGGTGTAATTATAAGAGACACAATTATTGCTCTGTGAATAGAGTTCATGTCATTCCTGAGTGCTTCTTTACACCATCTGCCCCTCAGGTAAATTAATAATAGTCTTTTTTTCAGAGCAGCTTTCAGTTTAGAAGACATGGTGGCTGATAAAGCAACAAGATTCTTATCTGAGCACAAACCCTGCTGCTCCCAGAGTTCCCACCCACTCAACATGTCAGGGTGTTTCTGACCCTCAGGGAGACAAATGGGCCTGATAAAGCTAAGTTCATTATCTGTTACTGACACATTGGTCATGGGTCAGCCCTAATCTGAGCCCAGAGGAGCGCGGCCGCTTGGCCATCGTGCAACCTGGCTCTGTAACAGCCCTTAATCAGATCTGAGGTTAATGTGCTGCCTCTCAATGATAAAACCAGCACAAGCAAGAAGAAAGCATCTCTTCAACTCCCTGGGAGAGACACACAGAAAAAAAAAAACACGCTCTTCCTCTCCCCAGAGATCCAACACTTAGCTAACACAGCTGAGCTGTGACTCAGAAGAGAAAGAGCTTGCTGCAAAATAAATATCATTAACCCACAATTAAAATCCTGTTCTCTGTCCTGACATCCTTTATTGTTCTCATATCTCTGTCCAATTACAACATGCTGCAGTAATTATGGCTGCATTAAAAAGTAATGAAGTTATATGAGCGGGGCCCATCGTTTCCACAAGGCAATCTGATAGCAGGCAGAGAGATGCGGGGACTTGGTGAAGCGACTGGAGGACCTGATCATCCCTGCCCACAAGGTGAAAAGTCAACTAGATGACTTTACAACACATAAACAGCCACAGTTCAGTTGATTCTCTCGTGTGTAGGAGTGCAATCACCGTGCCACATGTAGCCATTATTTCCTAACAAGTCAACAGGATTTTGTAACCACAGAGTCAAAATCTTGTCCAGAAGGCAGAAAATATAAATGGCTGCATTGTCTCTTATATGCACTAACAGGTGTAAGCGACTCAAACTGCTCAAGCATCTGACAGCAGACAATACAGTTAAAAAATGTTTGATCATTTTGAAGTTCAAATCCAGTTTCGCACTGTGTGTGCGCACATTTAGATGTGTTGCTGTGTAAACAGGTTTGTTTTCGTGTGAAAGCACAGGCGATGAATTGCCTGGGTGAAGCTGTTAAACCAGGGTCAGACATGAGAGCAAGGCAATTTGAGGTTGGAAATGAGTGATGTCCTTTCTCATTTGAGTGCTACAGAGGCCTCAGCCTCCTCTTATATGTCAACATGGCCATTGTGATACATCATGCTTTTGTTGTCTTTGTCTCACCGTATGCTGAGGGCAAAAACAGGGGAGTTAAAACACAATGAACCACAATGATTTGGAAATAAAATATCAGCCCTGACCTGAGAGGAAGTGGTAATTGGGGGACAGAAGATTAAGAGAAATCGTAGTGAAGGATGTGAAATAAACAGAGAGGCTGTTTGGGTCAGACTGAACATTCATCTGAGCAGCTTCATACATGGGTGAAGATTTGACACTGAAGCAGAACTGGTCCTGATCTGAAAGCTGCACAAAGATTTCCAAGGATGCTCAAATTTCCATGAATGGATATATGATGGAAGGACGGCAAATTTTCTACGAGGGAAATCTTTAAACAACTGAACAATTAGAGTCTCACATTTTTAAACCACCTTAAAAATGATCCAAATAGGACCAGCTGTAAAAATATATATTAATCTATACCAAAGTCCCTATAAAATCAAGTATCGAGAAAAAAGATTGAAAAATAAGTGTAAACAACAATATTTAAATATATATTAACAGATTTCTGCTGTGATCATCCATTGTCATAATTTTCAACTATTCAAGCAACTTCCTCCATACTGCTCTGTAGAACAAGTTCATTTCAAATTTTTGACCAAATAGATATGAGAGTAAAAGCACATTTTACTCTGTCCGAGTGTTTTTAGAATGAGACACTGGTAAAGCAGCATCAGGTAGGATTGACCTTGTTAAAGGGCTTTCAGCTCAGAGACACAGATTCATCCTTCCTCACAGTTTCAGGATGCTACAGCTCTAACGGATCTGAGATTCATTTCAGTTTATCCTGTATTTAATGAGTTTTAAACACCGAACCTGGTCACATTCAGGACAGGATTGTTGTTATGCAACACAGTCGCAAAACATCTGTAAGTTATGATGCTTTTGCAACACTCCGTATTCTCTGAAATGTTTCGTGCATCTTGCTGATTTTTTGGGATCTCTGCTGGCAGAAATGGTATTAATATTCCCCAGTTGTCATGTTAAAATATATTTGTCAAGTTATTCCCTCATTTAAAGTGAGTTGTTAGCATAAAACCCTCAAAGAGGCAAAAGGGAGCAACTTGATTTGCTGCTGCTTTGAGTAAACTTTTTTCACAGGTGCCACAATCTAATGCATTGAATCGGTTCGTATTGTTTTAGTTGTGTTATCAATTTCAGCTCTATTGTTTACTGCTAATGGCCATTTCGAGCTGCTGCTGCAGGTTTGTTGGCTCCATCACCCAGGATTTGAGATGGCATTACTGAGATATAAATGAGCCAGTGTCAGCGAGACCCGTCATGTTTGTCTGGCACACCCAGCCAAATCTTTTATTACTGAAGGTTGTTTAGGTTGGCGCAAGAATGATGCCTGGCTAACAACACTCCAACACAATACAATGTGAGATGTGCAGGAACAGCTGCAAAGACAACGACTGGGATTGGCTACACAGGTCAACAACAATGAATTCCTCAGTAAACATCAATCATGCTGCTAGCCCTCTTGGGGCTTTGATCGAGTAGTTGTGTGTTGTTGCAGAGAGGCTAGCTGCTGATGGAGGTTGGCGGGAAACTGATAATGGGCTTCCGTGAATCACAAGAGATGAACCCCCATCGAGAGATGCAAGAGGGGAAGAAGAGAAGGATGGAGGAGGAAGCAGCAGGGCAAAGGAGGGAGCGAGAAGAAAAAGGATGGAAAAAGCTGGATAAGAAGGGAAGCGCAGTCTGCTCCCCATTTCTTCTCAGTCCCCTGCTGGATGACCAACACACAGACAGCCAGGCACCATGACGGACATTCTCCTCATCTAATGAGTCCCAGTCACAGCTGAACACACTGCTGTGCTTTACAGCACCAACAGAAGGGCCTGCCATCATGAAAAACCGAACGCCTGCTACTAAAATAAACAAAATGCACAGGGTCACATGAGGTTCTCCTGCAGCACATTTCTGACATAAAAAATTTTTTTTTTACATCTTTGAAGCTATATAAAGATTGTTTCATGTCAGTTGTAGTAACCAGTGCACATGCAACATGTTTACATCTAATGCACCCCCTCAGTGTTGGTTTTGTCTCGTTACCACCTGCTCTGACTTCTTCCTGAAAGAAGCTCTGACATAAGATAACAGCCTTGTCCAACTGCAGGCTCCTTTCAGCAAAGAAAAGAAACAAGATCTTGTATCATGGAGGATTTACTCACATTAAGTATTCACTAAATGCATTCAGTAATCTTCTGTGTGTGTGACATGGTGCTATCAGAGCTGGTTGTGGAGGTAACTGTCAGGGAATTTGATGCAAGTTCCCTTGTCACAGTCACTTTGCCTTGCTCCCATCATTCATCCCGCTGTGCCCTGAGGGGCCGCTGACAGGAGTGGTTTCAGCAGGCAGAAGGACGGCGGCGACTATGTCCTACCGGGCACTCGCTCCAGATACAGGAGCCAGCGTGCAAATCTGCCACTACACATTAGTAAGGTATTCTCCCTCACTTTTGGAAACAGTTTTTGATCAAATAAGTGTCATCGATTTTGTGGAGCTGAGTCTTAGCTGCTGTAGGTATATTGATTAGATCCATTTTTGACATGTCAGCGCTGTAATTTGAAAAATGGCCATCCTCTCTGGCAGAGCACAGCATGCAGGGAAACCTCCCATTAAGACAAGCCCCTCCCTCATGACTCAACTTGCATCTTATGATGTAATTGACATATTAATGAAAATAATGTGATAACTGAAACTCCTTTTTTTTTCATAGTTCATAGACCCCAAAACAAAAAAGTTCACACGTACCCTCTGAGTGTAATCTAGTCCTTACCCTAAATCTCCTGTGGTTGTCTGTGGTTTGCTGTGCCAGTGAAATGAAAGCAGGCCTCTCTAATAACAGTGAATTTAATACCAGCACTAGTCCCTTAATGAGAGTGCCCTGTGTTTGCGCTAGGCTCATATCTGCAGCACCAGAGGGAAAGGAGGCGAGGAAGGGACGAAGGAGGGAAATGTAGTTAAAATCTCCCATTAGCATCACCTCCAGGGCAAGCATGGATGCTCCCCAGGCGGCGGTCTATATGTAGAGAGCGTCCGTCCTCGCCTCTTCACAGCTGGAGCTCCCCGGATGGCAGCATGTGCCACCATTAATAACACAGAAAAATTACTGTGGTGCTTATTAGAAAACAGCACGACACTGGAGATCAGATGAGAAACATTCTGCTACATCAAGACAGAAAAAAAGAGGAGTCCTCAGACTGGCCGGGAATGACAAATGATGTAAAACACAGTAATACAGTAGCAGATAAATTTACTACTCCTCCATGTAATGTGATGGGGCATCAAAGAAGACAGTGGGACATCATTCTGAGAGTTTGAATGTGAAAATTTGATGGATTACTATATTATTTTTGAACACAAAAATATGTGAAGAAAAAACTTAAAACTTCTAGTCTGGTGGTGGGAACAGTTCCATGACAGTAAAACAATTAACTGGCAATTCTTTAGCAATTAGCATCTCAGCCATACCCACAAACAAAACTAAACAAAAACAAAGCATTGCAATTGCCTCTGCTTTAATAGTCTTTGTGTGGTCCCCTGAGTGTTTACTAAACAAGAGTGATTGCAGTGAAGATTTGAATATTTAATAACAGGAAGAGACGGGAGAAGAACAGCATCTGGGGAGAACAACAATCCGTTTGGACTCAGTGGGCAAATGAGGGAAAGTAGGTTGAGCTCACTGAGTTTGTCCCTGTGGTATTAAGGAATTTTAAATGAATTTTACAGAATAGCAGCAAATCTGGAGTTGCTTCTCGGCTTTAGACAGAAACAAGGTATCTTTCTCTTTGCAGTGTATTTACCCTTAAACTACAGCTTTGGGCATCTGGCAGGAGACTGACAGATGTAAGACTTATTGGGATTTGAATAACTCTCTGAGGAAGAGAGAAACATTTATTTTCTGCCAGCTAAAGAACAAAAAAAAAAAAACCCTTTTCCTCTGGGGCACATGCATTTTTGACTCAATATATTTCTCAGTCCAGCACATCCATCATATCCTTCATTTAAAGGGGTCTAACACACCCACACATGTAAATTGGGCTTGTTTATTATAAAAAATAATTTAAAAGCATCATCAGAGGTTACATGAGGTTTTGTGTTGTTTTCCAACTTTTACGTGACCATCTCAGACTCACTGCATCTATTAAAACATCAAAGCAACACAAGCATATGACCTCATCAACTGAAGGAGCACTTTGTACATTTAACCTCAGTCCAGGGATGTTTCCATAGAAACACATCAGATGTTTCTTAATTACAGTATGTGCAAGAGCAAGAAAAGCATCACTGAGTTCCATTTTTTAATCCAAACTCAACTTTTAACAAACATGTTCAAGTTTGAAAATAAATAGAAGAGATACAAGAAAATCTATATTTAAATCTGTCAGCTGTCTAATAAACTAATGTTTCCCAGTTTCTCAGGTAAACTTAGATACACATTTGTCAACAACACTAATTATGTTGTGATGAGTGTCAGATGTTAGATTTAAATGAGGGATTTACACATATGAGCCATTTTTATCCCAGCGCATCAACTTTGTTCACTGGAAGCTCCTGACATCTCCGAGATATTCGTCACCATCCTCGACACCATCTGTATGCTGACATGCAACAGTAGTAGATATAAAACATGAAGACATCCCAATTATTACAGTGCGATTATCACAATAATAAATTGCACACTTCTCACAAAAAAGTTCCTTTTTGGTTTCAGTCACTGGTGGATTTTAAGTAAAACTGGCTTTTGGTTATCTTTAGGATTTGACAAGAAATTTCCTGCATGATTATTGATGATTTTGCACATGTGAAAACTCCCAAAAGCACCAATTTACACACTCATGCACGCTAAAAATGACAAAAACAGAAATGTCCCAGTGTTATAACTCAAGTGGTTTAACTAAAGAAACATTAAATGTTTCAACGAAATAGTTAAAAATGTTAATAAAAATGCATCTCAATGTTAATATGTTAAAAAATGTTAATAAAGTTTTTGTGAGCGTTCCAAAGAAAACTGTTTAGAATAGAATAAAGAAGGTAATGCTTTACAAATACAGTAAAATCCAAAACCCATTATGAGCTAACACTTGGAGAGACCATCTTTTGCAAACCAAGTCCAGGTCTATTAGTAAGGCAGCAGGCATTTTCTGTGGACCAGGTCTGGCCAGGCTCCCAGGTTAGAGGACATCTCCTTCTGGCCCTCTGTTACCATCTGCTCTATCCAGAAGGCATGCACCACTGGGATGAAAGAGAGGGGAGCTGACCCACAAGAGCCAGCTCGGAGGCACGAGGAGAGAGGAGAGAAGAGGAGGACTGTGAGGAGCAGAAAGGCTGGAGGTGTTCAAAACTCTGAGTGTAGGGTTGGTGAAGCTCAGGGCAGGTCTCGGATAGCCCTGAGGGGAGGTGCTGGGTCGTCTGCTACCTGTCCACCTCTGACCAAAGCCATCTGCTGCTGGGAGACATGAGGAAGACAAGGGGCACGGACCAGAAGCCTGGAAAAAAAAGTCCTGAAACGAGATCTAATTTGTGCTTTGCATTTAAACTTTAATTAGTATTTCATATTGCACTCAGGCACGTCTGTTTTTCTAACAAGGCAGGGTAATTGAGAAAGGTAATTGAGAATGGAAGGAAATAACATTAATGATGTTCTGGGTAAGGAGAGGAAAGAGATATTTCTCTTTCTGCATGGATATGAGAGTTTAATTGGACATTGCTTTCAGCTGGGCAGATTTAAGGAGCGCTGCTGACACAGAGAGTTTTGGAAAAATGGGATTAAAAAAAACGGCAACATTTCTTTGCTGGAATGAAAAATGGAATGACGACGCGAACACAGGACAAAGAAACAGGTCAGGTACTTCATTTGAGCATTACTTTCTCCTCTCTGACAAATCCCATTCTGAATGAAATACACCACAGGGATGACAACAGAGATTTATCACAGCATTGCCCAGACGCTTCTGATCTCTCATCCACTGGCATTATAATTGGCACTTGAAGAATATGCAGTGAGGATACCCAAGGACATAGAAAATGTAAAGCCCTCCTCATCTGTGTATGTCATATCACCACACTGTTTAGCTGTGACTTTGATAATGGAGTGAAAGCGTGAGGAAGGGTGCGGCCATGTTACTAAAAGACACACTCATTCAAATAAAAGCTGAACGGAGTGAATTTAAAAAGCCAAATCTGCAATTTTGATCAAATTTCTAAATTCATTTTTCAAGGTCAGTTAAGTTGGAACTCAACATATTTATGTTACCACAAATGGAAATATTCGGCAACTGAAACAAAGGTTGTTCTTAATTTCATGGACTCTGAAGCCACAAAGGAAGCTGACTGATGCAGGAAATGTTGAAGAACTTTATAACGAAACAAGGTGATCCGAATTACTTTCATGTCCAGGAATTCATAATGCAAGCAAAGCAGTTCCATACGATTTATCACATCATGGCTGCAGACATCAACAAAATTTGGTGAAGAGTGGGAAGCTGTGGGGGTGGGGGTTGGTCTTGAGAGACAGGAGAATGACAAGATTTTCAACAAATGCTACGTTCATCATGATCAGACACAGGAAACCTGGACCAAAACTTCAAAACATCCCAAATATTGTTTTTTTTAACAGGAACATCAATTAATAGTTAAAACCCACAAGGACAATTAGGTCAAAACCTGTTTTTTTATCAGCTTTTTTAAACAATTGGTGTCTAATGTGTCTTTTCCCTGGTTTCTGTGACTCAACTTAAATTTGCTTTATTTGCTTTAGGTAAAACATTTTCTCCAACATGTTCCGCTGCAGATGGTTGGGGAGATTAGCTGGTAATCACTGTTGTATAGTTTAACAAGCAAGACATGAGATTTGTGCACATATATAGAAATGTTTGGATGCTTTTGATGTTTGAAACAGGCTGTTCAACATTTGTTGAGCATTTTCCACAGTAATCTGGTTAAAAAGACACGTAGCATTTTATCTGAGGGACAAATCAATCTGTACACAAAACCATGTTCATTGTGTTTAACATGAATGCAAAAATAAAGCATAAAAAAGACATTTGTTCGGGTCTCAGTAAAACATTTAGAAGCATTATAACTCTGTTCAATGAAACATGGTGCAGATTTGTGTTGTTTGATATTTATAAGGTGAATATGAATGTTTTTATGAACCTCAGCTGAGTCTCAATTTCGAAGGCCAAAGAAACAGGAAGTGATGAAACAGATTCATCACTTCCAGTAAATACACTTTCCTCGAAAGTGCGCAGCGATATTCCACAAATATGCATATTTGAGTCTTTATTAAAGGAAATCTTCACATCCTGGTTTATATGTAAACATGAGATAAAAGACAAATATAATATTGATTGATATGAAGTTGTAAATGACACATAAAAACTCCTGTGAAATACATATTAAAATAAAAAGGCCTTTCATACTAGCAATTAAATATTTCTTGTATTCAAAGAAGAAACCCGTTAGCTCAACATTTCTTTATTTAGAGTGATTAAAGAAAGGCTTGAAAAGCTCTAGTCAAGATTTATAACTTATAATTATCATTCTCATTAGTATTGTTGGTCATTTTTACCAGTTATTTTGGAGTGCTGATCTATTTTACAAATTCTACAGAACAAAGAACCAA
Source organism: Pachypanchax playfairii (assembly GCA_006937955.1). Taxonomy (NCBI): domain Eukaryota; kingdom Metazoa; phylum Chordata; class Actinopteri; order Cyprinodontiformes; family Aplocheilidae; genus Pachypanchax; species Pachypanchax playfairii. Next base: position 782,246 of record SSNP01000037.1, read on the forward strand.
AACGTTTCACAAAAAAGAAACAATACCATTAAACTGATTTCAAATTTGAACAGAACACTGAACCAGAATCAAGAAATAAAGAATAAAGATGATATGGATGAAGGACCAGCTCCCTGCGACCCTGAACAGGAAGAAGGAGGTTCAGAAAATGGATGGATGGATGGATGGATGGATGGATGGACGGATGGACGGACGGACGGACGGACGGAGGGACGGACGGACGGACGGACGGACGGATGGATGGATGGATGGATGGATGAAGGAGTCAATCTCTCAAAAGAAAAATGTTGATCTTTTCTGGCCCTTTTAAAAAATATTTATCTTTTCCAAAGGTTTGACTTATATGGACAAAATATGTCTTGACTATGAAACACATATTTCCCAAACATATTATTATATTATATATATTATATTATTATTATATTATTATATCCTTATGACATTACTGTTGTAATATTAGAATGCATATACACTGCTAGCTGGTGGTAGTTAATGAAGTGACACACTAGATTCAAATACGGTGGCCCATGTGCAAATAAACAAAAAATACACATGAATGCACAAGAAAAAAGTGTTTAAATAGCCGTCCACTGTAGTGACTGAGCACTGTGAGTGAAAGGGTTAACAATTTTCTCACAGAAATTGCATTATATTGAATAAACGTCCTCAGTTTAAGTCATAAGATGTTTTTTTTTTAACTTTCAGATAAAAATTGTTCCCTCACTCACTAGTACAATGTCAGCAAGTGATAAATCCAGTTTTATAGGCTGTAAATGATGGCACCATTTTTTTGCAACAGGGTTAATTTTATTAGAATATCTGTAAATTTTTTGATAAATGGGCATAATAAAACTTCTAAAATAAAAAAATTTTAAGTCTACAAATTCCAAATGTGTGACAGCGAACACTCTGATTTATAGTTGAGTGATAAAGACTTTTAGTAGCTAAACTCACAGTAAAAGCAAACTGTTGACAGTTTGGGTTTTTTATTTTATTGGACTTGTTTTTAAGCTAATTTCACAGACACACAGTCTGATTAGATAAATGGTGCTGATTAGTCTAACTGACCACTCAAAGCACATTTATACAAGTTATATTCACCCATGGGGGCTACATGAGCTTCAGTGTCTTGTTCAAGGACACTTCAATTTCTTAAGGGATTAACCAGGATTGAACCAACAACCTTCTGATATTTAGATGGCCACTCTCCCTCATGTGCTTCAACTGCCCTCATGAAGCTGACATATGAGGGGTCACAAGCCTCCCAGCAGGTGGAGAGTGTTGTTGCCAGGCATGGCTGGTCATGTCCGTTTTTTTACCGTTTTTCCCCTGCTGTGCCACAATTAGCAGTCATTAGCAGCTCTGGGGAACAGGGGAGGTTGTGAGGGGTTGAGGAGTACTGAGGTAGGAGACAGACTCAAACAGCATGGTGACAGCTTCCACCGCTAATCAAGTCTGTGTGTCCATCTCTGAAATCCACTCCCTCTTAGCAAACAGTGCTGTTGATGTCTGTGTATGGTCAAGATGGCACATAGAGGAGGATACAGCAGTACAAGAAGGTAAGACATGCACACACTAGCTGTCATGTCAGGATTGAAGCTGATTAGATGGAGTATTTAATCCCTCAGGATCAATACATTAACAGAGGTATTACTCATTGTATTACATTTGCTTTGGCAGCTCTGAAAAGCCACCCGTGACGAAGCATGCGGAATTGATGTCAAAGGTTATTCTGAACCAAAGAAGCATAAAAGATAATGTAGAAGCAAAAGCAAATAAGGGCAGAATGCAGGCGACAGGTTAGCATCATCAGTACTGTGGAACATTCTTTGATGCATGTTCCAAAAGATAAAGACAAGCTCAATGGATGTATGTGGCAACGCCTGGCTATGAAACTGACATTGATGCATTGATGGAAGCTGCATAAGCTGAGTAACCTCTTTCTTTTTTATGGCAGGAGAGTGGCAGCTTGTCCTCTGTCTCAGCTCTCCTTGGCCCTCTGAGCGGCAGGACGGCACCAGCTCATCTCTCCTGCTGTGATTTGTGCGTCCGATCACAGAGGCGTCCACTTTCACAGCTGCTATATTGTCAGGACTAAGCGGGATATGGCATGTGGAGCCACTGCTGTGTGTATTTCTTTGTGTGTGTGCACTTGTGTAGCTATCTGTGAAAGGAAGACATTAATTTGCTGTATCATTTCATGCTGGGACAGTCACCCCTTTCCACACACACACTTTTTTCTTCACTCTAAAGCTATAGCTCTATAGCTGACCTGTCTGCCATAATAAACAACCCACGTTGGGGAACTGAATTTAAACCAGGGCCATATTGCATATTTCTCTACATGAGGGGAAGGGGGCTGGAAGGGAAACATCAATAAAGATGACACAGTTTAAGAGGCAGACAACCTTTACAAAAGAGCGGAGGGTTTAATGGGCTGGTCGCGTGGCTCATAAACCATGGATGCATATGAGCACAACTAAGAGCCGTTTTATCAAAGACTGCAACAGAGACAAATTACAACACTGGACATTTTTTGTGTGAGTTACTAAATTAGTTAAAAGATCAAGAAATTTAAATCTGCCTGCAAGTTTAAAGATGGTTCGCTGACAACTACAATAAAAAAAACCACAGAATATGTTAATGGTTCAAAGAAATGAATCAGAACCCGTTTTGGAGGGTTTGACAGGCTGAAATTATCAACTGTTTTTCATCAACTTATAATAGCTCAGTCTGAGACAGTTACAAGGTAATGTGAATATGTTTTTATTACAAAACATAATGCCAAAAAGGTGAATTTGTGTATTTTTGCAATAGTGTGATCACGTTTGCCAGGCAGAGTGGCTTTTTTCTAAACATCTGTGGAAATAAACTTAAGCCCAAACAAAGACAAATGATGTCAAAAGACATTCACACACACTAGCGAGCAGTTTAGTGAAGCAGGGCATGAAAAACATCAACTACTGGAGCCCAACACCCCCAGCCTGCAGGGAATCAGCACATGGCAGAAGAGCTGAATGTTCTGCTGTAGATCTGATAAGCCGTCCTTCACACCTTCCACCTGTATGGACATCACTCACTGTTCTCTACCACCACTATCCTTCCCAAACCCCCCCAACACACACACCAGCTCTGGAGATCTGTCAGGATGAGGTGTGTCCACTTATCAGGAGACAAAAAGAAAGGGAGGCACCAGGTCCAGATGGTGTGTCTCCTTTATGCCTGAAGATCTGTGCAGAACTGTTGGTCTTCACCCCCTTCAACACCCACTGGAGCTTTACAAAGTCTCATCCTGCTTCAAGAGCTCAAGTTCATGGACTTCTGCTCAGCATTTAACTTCCTTCCAGAAGTCCTTCAGTCCAAACTGTCCCAGCTTCCATCTGTCAGGGGATCACAAACTTTCTGACAGACTGGAAGCAGCAGGTGAGGCTGAGGAAAATAACATCCAGTACCTGAACCATCAGCACCAGCACCCCCAGGGATGTGTCCTATCCTCCTGCTATTCTTCCTCTACACAAATAAATGTCCCATTTGTTAAACTCCCGAAGTTTACAGATAACACGACTGTCATCGTCCTCATCAGGGACGGAGACAAGTCTGCTTACAGACAGGAAATGGAACAGCTGGTTCTCTGGTGCAGTCAGAACCATCTACAGTTCAACACTCTAAAACTGTGGAGATGGCAGTTGACTTCAGGAAGAGCCTCCACCCCGTCCCATCATCATACAAATCAGTATCGATTCTTTAGTGGACACATTCATGTTTCTGAGGACCACCATCACTCCAGCAGAGTTTGAGCTTCCGGCAGCAGTTCAACCTGCATCAGGAGTTGCTGGTGAACTTCTACAGAACCATTATTGAGTCCGTCCTCTGCAGGTCCATCACAGTCTGGTTTGGTTATGCAACCAAACTAGATAGAAACAGCCTGCAGGTGCCAATCCGCCCTCCAAGACCTGCACCCCTTCATCCAAGACCTGCACCCTTCCATCCAAGACCTGCACCCCTTCATCCAGGACATGCACCCCTCCATCCAGGACCTGCACCCCTCCATTCAGGACATGCACCCCTCCATCCAGGACATGCACCCCTCCATCCAGGACATGCACCCCCCCCATCCAGGACCTGCACCCCTCCATTCAGGACATGCACCCCTCCATCCAGGACATGCACCCCTCCATCCAGGATATTCACCCCTCCATCCTCCATACTAAAAAGATAAAAGTGCATGTTCATATGATTACATTTTAGTCAAACTGTCCACATGAAATTTGATCTTCAGATACACTGAAACACAGCTGCTACTGTCTGAGAGAGATGCTGCACCTGGGCTTTTTGTATTTTCATGATAGACAATATAAGCAATAGAATTATCAAAATTAACCAAGAACTGGCCCTAATAACAAATCCTGCCTATGCCTGATTTAGTCTGTTTGTCTGAGAGCTCCATTGTTGTCCAATTCCACAGACTAATAACAATGATTACTTTCACGGCCTCGGGAGAGTACTTCTATCTGAACTGCCATATAAATGGAGCTCATAAATTTGCATGTGGCATGTAGCCAAGATAAACATAAAAATAATCAACTCTGCAAGGAAGCTGGCACCTCATAATGGCATTATTTTAATCTTTTTTTTAAATCTGGTATACAAGTGATTGTGTTTAACCCCAGTGTATCAGTAACACTTTAAAGGAGAATGTTTATTTTAATAACAGATCATTATACTGTTTAAATTAGAGTTTTACGTTTCATTTTATTGAGAAGTAGCTTGTCTTTACAACCATGATCCTACATGTCTCTACAAAAGCAATTACACATTTTTAGAAAGATTTTTAAGCATAAAAGCACATTTTTTGATCAGTTCCCAGAAATTCATTTAGCATCTCTAATAATATTGTGATAAATCACAACATCCTGTAAGTGTTTGTAAGTTAAGCTTCATTAATCATGGGCAGCTATTCATTCAAGGTTAATTACAGAATGGGAATTAGAGTGGAAACCGTTACCTTGGCCAGGGTCGCTCGATCAGTAACCTACACTGGGTCACGAAAAAACAAAATGACGAGAATTTTACAAATGAGCGATCAATGTATAACCTGTAATAACTGGACAGGAAAAAGTGGCAGCAAAAGGAGGCAGAAAGCCACTGGAATATCTACAAGTAAAATCAAATCATTTAGATGGAGATTTATGCAAATACATGCAAAACCAGACACTGACCTCAGCTCACCAGACACCAGAGTAGTAAATATCCAAATTTCCAAGTTTTAACCATTTTCTGGCTTGCCACATGCCAAAATCACTCAACATTTTTTTTTCATTAATATGCAAATGCGAGGAATTAGATCTGTGTGTAGGATTGAATTAATCCCCGCAACCCCTCCTGCTTGTGCTGTAATCACAAATTACAGACAGTTGTCTGAAGGTAAGCTGGAGCTTTGAATTCTGTCAGAGGGCCTTTTACCTCAGGGGAGACGTCCCAATCAACACAACTGGCCAGACAAGCAGACACTGCAGCAGCATAGTAATTTAGCTATTCCACAGTCAGTTTCAAAGTGATTTTTTTTTTTTTCCTTTTCTCTTTTCCTTATCTCTATATTCTTTTTGCATCATTGTGATGCAACTAAATAGGCACATGCTGCGGCCAGTTTGCTGACATCTTAATCAGTGGACAATTTGTTCTCGTTTAACAAGCGGGATGTGTGGAGATAAAAGGCCTCCACCCTTTGAGAGCAATTTCCTAAGATTTAACATTAATAAGGAGGGTGCATGTGGAAATGTATTAGACAAGAGAACTGCCACTACCATTCATCATCCTTTAATACGACTCTTTGTACAATAATACAAGTGAATTTATTGAACAAAAGCTGCATAATTAGATGCAGCAGTTTAATTGTGTCTTTGTGTGCGCAGTAGCGGTTGTGAAGTGTAATTTAATCTTTGATAATTGAAAATGTATTTTGTTTATTCTCAGCTGACCAGATGGTTGTCTGATAAAATAATCAAAAGACATGAACATCCTCCTTTAAGACGTGTCAGGGAAGCTGCTGATATATTCATAAACAGTCACACGGAGGAGAGAGTGCGATGTCCCCTGTGAACAGCCTCGGTCGTTACATCTGTGAGAGAGGAGAGGCAACAAGAAGGAAAAACATAACATGCCTCATTCAGATGACAAAGGGGGACAGACATTGGGTGTAGCAGCATTCTTTCAGCTCCCCTCTGACAGTACTCTAATTTAATGAGGCGCTCTGTGAGTGCTCGGGTGAATCTCTGTCTCACTTTGTCTGGAGCAAGGTCAATCTGCAAACACTAGGGCATGCAGAGGAAACAACAACCAAACAAAGCCAGGGCTTGTAAAAGACAAAAAGAAAACATTGAAAAAAGTCAGATTACAAACTACCAACAGTGCAAACAAGAAAAGCTGTGCTGGCAGCTCGGAGTATCCCAATAATTAAAGTGCAATGGCAGACTTACTGTAAACAACGTTTGGGGCAGTAATAGTGTTTTACAGAGAAGAAGACTCAGCCAGATTATTAAACTGTGTTGCTCACCTCCCCTGATGTGCTAAAGTGTGACACTACAAACACTGTTAACATAGTTGAAGCAACATCTTCCAAACAAACACACATAGTTGGAAAGGCTGTAACTTCAGCCTCTTGGCTTCAGCACGTTCCTCCTCCCTCCATCTGTCTATCACTACAGACACGCCATTCCAGGCAGCAGTCGCCTGGCAACATGGCTTCGACTCTGAGCATATTTCCCAGTTCGGGTAAGATATACACTTTCAGCTACTGTGTGATTTCATTAGAACGGAGCATGTGGGTTTCTGTTTCTGCATCTCTGTCTCCAGCCACCTGCTTTTATTGAAGCCTGCCCCTGGAGTGTTTGCTGGGGGAATATTAAAAAGACGGCTGCCGTTGAATGGAATATTATAACATAATTAGCAGGGGTTCCGGGCTGGAGCACCACACAAAAACAGATGGCCTGTTAATTCTATTAGCGGGGCAAAATGACCACATGGCTTCAGCATCGGTGCAGTGCTGTGACCTTCATGCCCCTGGAAGTGGCCTCATGCACAGAGCCCCAAACTATAACAAGCATTTTCTCTGACCCCAAACAATACAGATTAAACTTTATATAACCTGTCCAATCCTGCGAAGAAGATTTGATGCTTTGCAGTTTGTTGTTTTGTCATCGTTTATGTAAGACCCTCAAACACAGTCTTAATTAGAATCTTTTAATTGAATTTAGCAACTTTTAACATGCATTCAGCTGCAGAAGTTTGGCTTTTAAATGTGTTTAGACAATGTGTTTTATTTAAATATTTCATGTCTCTTGGTTCTGATCCAAAACAGACTCAACACTTAAACTTCAGACCTAATATTTTGACACCTGGTAACAAACTTTGCTTTGAATTTACTTCATTATTTTTTTATTCTTCTGTAACACTCAGAGAAGCACCGCGTTATGATGAAACCTCATGTTTTATCTGAGGTACATATAACTGTATGTGTTCATAATGTTGGTTAAGTTAAAAATAAAATAAGTTTTTTAATTTATTTTTTGTTTTTCTTTACTCTTAATACCAACCGTCTCTGAGATGACCCAACATAACAAACCTGGTAAAAAAAAAAAAAAGCTAAAACAAGCTGTAGTTGGTCACAAAGACAGAAGCGTCAAAAACTGTAAAAAATACTCACAATTTATATTTTTCATTGATTCAACACTCATTATGAACCCAGATGGAAATCCTTCTGGTGATCATCTTGGAAACACAGGTGAAAACAGTTTAAACTAACGATGTATTCAGAGTATCAGAGGATGTTCCTGAGAGGAGTTGACTGATCATCAACCTGTACGATTGGTTTTAGATAACCAGCTGTGGACCTCAAATTCACTTCTTATTGAGTAGTGACTTGAATCTGAATGGGGCAGTTATATAAGTCAGTCTGGTAAATAATGGAGTGATATGTGCCATTTTTAGGTGCTGAACATCTGTAGGGGTTTACCTTCAGCAGTCAAGGTGAAAGATAAAGATAACTGCTTTCTGTCATTGGGTGGTTTACTGACTCAGAAAAAACCTCATTGTTCTGTATTAGTGTATTATTGTATCCCAAAAGACTTGTACTGCGTCCCTTTTTAATAAAATACTTAAAGACTTGTCTGTAAGTGTCTTTTTAACTTAATACCAGTGAGTCTTGTTAGTTCTATGAACACTGTAGAGTAGTGACCATGAACTGGTGGACCACAGTGTATTAAACTATAAATAAATTATGCATATTCCAGTAAGGAAGTAATTGTAGACTGTGGATGCAATGAAACCACTTTTTACTTGGATCAGCGCCGATACCGAGTACCAATGCCGACATTTCTACCACACAAAAAAAACAATGCAATGAATTAGAAGACAGTTTTTTTTCTGCTTGTTACAACAAATGACGGTGAACTATATATAAAATTAAATATGAATAAAAATGGAAAAACTAAACTAAAATTTTAAGTGAAAAATAAACATTTTCTGTGAAATTATTGCAGATTTTCCACATTTTAAGTATTGGTTCATGGTATTGGTCAACTAATCGATACCCGATACCAGTATCGGTATCAGTGCATCCCTATTGTAGACACTCAGGAGCTAACAACAGCACTGGCTTGACCAATCAGAGAACTCACTCTCAACATGTAATCAGGTCCAACTCATACACCGAAACCAGGTGGTAAAAGAACAAGCAGGTGAGTTCTTAACACAGTCCGCAGTGGGTTTCTGTGTGGGGGGAATTAAACTAGCAAACTAAAGCTGCAGGAAAATGTAAAAACATTGTTACACTAAGTGCTCGGCTGAGCTAATATGTTCAAATGAGTCCAAAATAAGTGTTTATAGTTAGTTAGCAATAATAACTGTTGTGAAGTTAGTTTTATGTGAGACTAAAGTGTTTTATTTAATTCAGCCACAAGATGTTGATTCGGATCAGAAGTCTAAATGTGTCATAAAACGCAGAGCGAGGCTGAAAAAACTGAACTGAATAATAATAATAATAAATTCAGACAAGCAAAACGTCAGCTGCAGTATTTCACAGCTGGTTCTGAACAAATTGAAGTCCAGTCAACCTGTTTTTTACCTTTTATTACTGTACGGTAGAACTAATGATGGTAATGATAACTTTGCAGTTGCTAAATTCAGGAGCAGTTTGTAGGAATGTCGACATCAGTAAAAAAAAAGTTTAGACATTGTTTAAAACTGTTTACTAAAATAATGTAAAAAGACAAAAACTAAAGCAAATGATACAAAAACATGTAGAGAAAAGTGAAAATGTTATAACATTTAAGCTTGATGTCACAATAAACTCAGTAAATTTTACCATCAACAGACATTGTCAAGACAATGAAAAATAAAATTTGATTTAACAAATCTAATTTGCCTTGTGGGAAAGCACTGATTAAGACAATTCCAGAGTGGTTTGAAATGTCTGTACTGGGACTGCTGTGAGCGAGTCTTTTATTAGACAGACAGAGCAAGGTCGAGCTCATTAGACAGACTTTAGACTAACAACTCCGTCAAACCACCCTGTCACATTTTACCATGTTCATCAAACATCCTTTCATGATTTACTTCTTGTATTCTTTATGGGGGTAATTAGAATTTTAATAATACAGCCAATTTTGATTTATATGAAAAAGAAGATCACATGTAACACTTGATTTCATTTATTTAGCATCGAAATGAAAGTGGAATTAAGCATATTGTTACTGTTAGTCCAAAATATATTTGTTCCTGTCTCTTTTCAGCTTAATATTTCCTTTATTGTTCCCATAAGTGTATGAACTATTATATTTTGAAATATTAAAAATAACCGCCTCTGGTTTTAATATAAAACCACATCCATCCTCATGAATTCATTGTGGGACTCTCATTTTGATCATGAGAAAAGAAGATCTTTTGCCTTTATAATTAAAGTATTGAATCAATTCAGTAGATCTGAGGCTTTGAGAGAGCTGAAAGTTGTTTGACTGTCCACGTCCGAAACTCTGATCTGATCTGAATACTGAGTGGAAGTTCTGCATCTGACTGTCATTCTAACACAGTGCTGCTGTTCATCTTCACCTCTGATCCAACTCTCTCCCTCCTAGTTTTTAATATGCCATTTTTCATCTCTCAGAAGATTCCATTTTCCTTCTCTATAAATTTCACTGACAGATTTTTCAGCCTTTTTTTCTTTCTGTCCATCCCAAACCATATGCTGTCCCTCTTCCCCTAAAGCAATCATCCTTCTTCCTTTCTCTCTTTATTTACATGACACCGAGGTTCTCTCTGAGGCCGTGCTGGGTGGCAAAAGGCAGGCTTTTACAAAACGGTTGAGGTTTAATATGTTCCCCTTGCTTTTCATCACAGTCCAAGAACTTCATGGCAGAACTAACAGTGCTCTTGTAATCGCATTCTTCTTCTGTAAATATCATGGGCCCAGTCTCATCTTTATTTTATTAACACCTTTGTCACTAAAGACTGTGGACCAATATCATTTTGGCTTCAGGGCCAGTCAACGCCAATCTCATATCATCCACCCTTGCCCTTCAAAAATATTTTATGTGACACTAAAAGGACTTCTTTAGTTTAGGATAAAAGGCAACAATAAGATTTTTATTCAACATGTTATATTTCTAAAATCAACAAAATATGAAGCAGAATGAAATATCTAGTGTGATTATCCAAAAATAACACTTACAAATTCACACAGTCTACTTTTAGTTTGAAATTGTTTCATTAATCTATGAGTTTTGTGCATTTTGATTAATTTTTTTAGGAAATGAACACACAATGACAAACAGTGGTTCTAAAAATGACAACAATAAGTCAGAGAGAAGGAAACTAGACTGACAGATTTTAGCAGGACAGTTTCCTGCAAAGTCTTGTGGTCAGCTGATACCTGCATGTGTCTCTATCAATCCTTTAGACTTTTCAGTCCACAACACTTTGGTTAAACTAGTTTTGGGGAAATACAAAAAATACCTATCATATAAAGACATGTTTAAACTAAAACTACTAAAAACAACCAGCTTTGTCATTGTAATATACTGTGATAAATGATCTTTGTGATAGTGAACATCAGTTCTTAAGCTTTCTTCAGCTTCTGTACTCATAAAATCCAAGTCAACCAAACTAAACTGCAGCCCCACACAGTCACATCTCTCTATCTAAACTTCATATTTGCACCTGTGCAGTCGTGACTTGCAGGGAGTGTCTTCATTAGAATCAACATGCACAGTCTCTCCACTGTTTTTTGGTTTATGCTGTGCTGCTTGTTGTCACCCGTTTATTAATGGATTCCCACTGGAGCAACAGTAAAACTCCCTGGCTGCTGCAGCACAGGAGTGATTTAACCTACTTACTGTATGGCCACTTTATGAAAGGATTCACCTGCTAATTAGTCGTCTTCTTTTTTTTATTTTGGAGATACAAAATATTTGATGTACACACAGTTAAGTATGAGTTAAGTAAATGACAGACAGAAAAAAGAACACAATAGAAATAAATCTCGGCTCTAACACACGTCCTGAGAATTTATAATTTACATCTTTTATCTATGGTGAAAAATGTGTTTAAACTCTGTGCAGACTGCAATTACGCAGTCTAAATTAGCAACAATAAAGCGCTGCTGCATATTGTACAAGGCATCATGCTCATTAGCTGCAGCGACAACTTAGTGATGATTATTATTCCCATCATTGCACACATACCTTTGTGCACCTACTGTGATTCACTCAGTTATTTATTTACTCTGGATCTCATGATGATGTGGTCCATTAACACAACACTTGTTATCTTGTGTCTCATTAAAACAAACTAACAAGCAAAAACATACAAACACGTTCCATAAAATTACTGACCATGGACGAAACTTCAACTGAGAGGAAAGTTTGAACATACACACACCTGCATGGCAGATCCATCACATACAGAGAGTTACACATGTAGAAGTCAAGAACTTTTTAAACATTTTCAAGATCATCATCCAATCAAATTGACAAGAAAACTAAAAATATGCATCCATTTAATACATTTTCAAATAAAATCCTCAGGAAACAGATACCACCCACACTTTAAATAACTGTATTAAACTTCAGTTATGTATGAACTTAGAATAATAATGCTTTATTTGCTGTGGATTATCGTGCTCTTAGTGCAGTTTGCTACAAGAGCTCCTACAGTTTGTAAAAAACAGACTGATTTAACACTAAGGTGTGAAATTTAAAGTAAAAAAAAACAGTGAGTGAGTAATTGGCCCAGTGAAAGAAAGATATTTCCATTTTCCACGCTGAAGGAAAGAAACACCCCCAGGAGAACCTGAGACAGGAAGGAAGAGTGAAAAATGGAGAGACAAACATTCAAAGACGTACAAGTAAAGCTCATTTTCCAGTGCAGAGGGATGGAAGCTGGAAGATCATTGGGAAAGTCAGGAAATCATTTGCATTTAATGTTTTTTTATTGAACATAGTCAAAGGATGTTAAACAAATAAACAACAGCAAATATTACTGCATTTGAAGAGTTTTATGTAATTTTAACCAAACAAGGAGACACAAGGTTTCCTTTGTGCCTGTACATGTTCTGATCTTTACATCTCACCCAACCAAGATTAGTTTATCTGGTTATTTAGTAATCTTTCATTTTTTTCCTCATTTCCAAGACAGTAACACAAAAACACAATGAAGACGACTGACACACAAACTCACCTCAGATCGATTGTGAAGAGAATGTGTGATGAGCTCGGCTCGCGCCTATCAGCTTATCTGAGCCATCGGGGGTTTCTGTGCATAAGAGCAATTGGCTGCTTGAAGAATTCATGAGGTCGACACAGAAATGTCTCATAAGCAGCGACTGTTTCACAGAGTCAGCTGGACTGAGGTATTTTACAACTAATGAAGGGTAATAGCCAAAATGATGGACCAACATTCCTCACGGTGACCTTTCAGGTACGCAAAGGCCTGATTGTGTGTCTGTGAGTGTCTGAGCTGAAATAGCAGCGTGCAGCAGGAAGCGTTATGTTAGTGTTCTCTCGACACAGTGGGAAATGAGAGCTCTTTGGTCCTTCTTTCTCTATTGTGCTCATAGTCACCATGTAAATGACATAATACATCCTTTAGCTCAGAACATTCATGTTACCTCATGTTTCAACCTGAAATAAAACCTAACTTTAGTCTTAAAATAAACCCTTAAACACAGTTAAGAGAGAATGAGGTTGGAACAAAGGCTCCAGTGCATCTTTATCTCTTTAAGCTAATACCTCAGATGTCTGTTCATACTGATTTGCAGCCTTATACCGATAGTGTCTCCCTCTACTTAGAATACACTGCCTGATAAAAATGAAGGAAAATCAAACATTCAAATTGCGTGCAGGAGTACATTTTGATTAATGCACGCGTGGCATCATTTCAAGAAGCTCGCAACAATCTTTTCTGGAGTGGCATTCATTTTAAGATCTCACAATGTATCACAAAGTTTTACAATGAATATCCAGTCTGTGGTGTGGAAAATACTGTTCCCAGAAAAAGAAAATGTTTTATCTGTTAAAGTCCTGTTATCAGAGACAAATATCAGAGACACATATTCATATTCAGAGGTAAATATTATGAATTATAATCTGTCTGACTGAAGTAACCCTGGAAACCCTTTGAACAGAAGGCATGATGAAGAATCCCGTCTTCTGGAGCTCTGCTAACACTCATGTATGAAGCAAAGAAGCACGATAACACTAAACATTTAAGAGCTCATGTTCATGTTCCATTACTCTACACACAGTTCATAAAGTTAAAACAAACAGGAAGACAGAGAGAAGCAAAACAGAACCAGCACCTGCAAGGCCAAAAGAAATAAACAAACGGCTTCTTTTCTTGTGAAGAATGAAAGGAATGTGTTTAAAAATGAAAACTCCCCATCAGACCACAAAACAGAAGAATACCAGTTAAAACAAAATGACAGAGAAGCTCTACCAGGCTTCAGCCGTCTCACAGGTTCACTAAACCCTGCGGAGTGAAACACGGTCCCGCAAGTTTCACTCAGCCTCTGTTTCCAAGGTCACAGATTAAATTGAATACATCATTCCCTGCAGCCACACATCACAGAGACTGAAGGGAAGAGGCGCTTGGTGCTGGGGCTCTTCATGCAATTTCACTAACGAGGTGGATGCTGTTCATTTGTGGAAGATGTAAAAACACACACAGAAATGAAGCTCTCTTTTAGAAGACAACCAAAAGGTCAGTGGATGTAACACCTAAGAACATTTCTTCACAATAAAATTTAATTATACCATTGGAAGATGTGATTCTGAGTCCATGAAGATAACGTGTAAATAAGTTTGGGCTATTTTCAAATGTGTAAAAGCTGAAACATGCACATTAATTTGCTTTTCTCTCTCGTATGCAGCTGCATAACCTTCAAGTACGCTGTGGCTGTCTGACAATGATGTAGCAACGTAGCAGGAAACTCAACAGCTTCTCGTCTGAGCAAAAAAAAACCTGCTGATTAAAGCTGGAATTATCCTATTAACTGAGATGAATTCACAAGTTCCAGCTCACAAATGAATCACAATGTTTCATCTGATACAACCGCAAAACTTACTAGATCATTTAATTGTGAGATTAAAGTGGTCTAATTTGACAAATCAGCTCTAATCACAAATGACAATGAGTGAGCCTGAAGGACTGAGAGCAGATTTCAGCTCTGTGTGATGCAACTGAAGGAGTTTGTAAGGGAGGAACAAACCAAAGAGCAGCTGAAACAAGGAAGAGAATCAAAGGTCAAGACTGTAACTTCTGTATTTTGGGGGTCAGAGGAATGAAGATCAAAGAAATTGTGTGTATGTGTGTGTGTGTTCTCCTCAGCAGGTCAGAACCAAGCGCTGAGACTATCACAATAAGAGCTCAAGTGCTGCCCAGTGAAGCAGACACATGCTCAACGCAACGTGATAGCCAGAGATGATAACGTTGTGCGTGATGGACTGTGATTAATCAGTGACAGCTAACCTCTAATTACAACCCCCAATCAATTACCTCAACATTCATTATCTAGTCAACACACCACCTGGAGAGCAATAATACGCTTTACTTGGTTTGGGCAGAATCCGAACTTTCACATGTGAGTAATTTTGCAGGTTTTGAACAAGTGATGTTTTCATGAGGGAGCTGAGTCTGTGAACACGTGGTGGGAAGAAAAGTCTGGACATTCAGACTCCCCCAGCCTTCACTTTACATTTTGAGAAGGACTCAAACTCTGTTTCCAGAAGTTCTCTAACAACCCAATTACACCCTGTCAAACCCGCAACTCTAAACAGTGAAGGGAGATAAAGAGAGAAAGGAAACTGGACTGGGTGAATATGACGGTGGCTGCAGAAATGGAGGCGGAGAGCAGAGAGGGAGATTTCAGCAGGTTAGAATGGCTGGAGAAAGTGTTACAAACTAAAAGTAAATGGGAGGAATTGGATTGAGAATATCAAAGGTGAGAAGAAAGCGGTGTGAGACACTCCTCAGGGGATCAAATACAGTTCGAAACTGTGACTCTGAACAGGAGGAAGAGTAACTGGTTTGTTTAGTCTGTAAATGTGAATCATGCAACATGACGTGAAGATGTCTGCCCAGTTTTCACAACCCGACTGATCTGAAGGGCTTTTAGTCTCATAACACAAGCAAAACCAACAAGTAACATCTAACAAAACAAATTTCTTTAAAAATAAAAGAATCTCAATGTTCAGTTTGAGCTAATCGCAATTCAAATATTTACTCATTAGTTCACAAACATCTGCCAGTAAGTTCACACACATTTTTACACATTAACAGTTTAAATAATGAAATGAGATGATGATGCTGTGTGGTCACAACATTAAACAATAAAAACACAAACAACTTGGAGGTTTTATACTTGAAAGATTTTCTGCTGTAAAAATGATGACACACACAAATCCCATGGCTCACACACACTCACACAGCTGTTAGCAGAACTCCTCCTAAAGCACAAAGTTGCAATATTATCTGCTAAAAATCTAATCTGCTCTTCTTTTGAGGTTTGACTGATGAAAAAAATGACCGTTTATCTAAACACTGGAAACAAACAATTGTTTATTTAGCTATTTTTTCTCACAATGTTTAAATAAAAATGGTATTCATTGTCTAAATATGTCCCAGATTATTTCCTCGTGGTTTTGGGGTTCAACTGAGACCAGAACGTTCACATATTCTCCAGATTATGGGACTTCTAACAGTAGTTACGTTTACATGGGCACATTTAATCGGAATAAACGCCCAATCGGAAAAAAAATACATAATGTAAACATGTCAATCAGAATGTTTTGATCCGATGCAACCTGATCAGAATTAAATTTACTTCCGATCGAGAGGGGTGGTTTTGTCCGATCTTCATTTGGATAGACGTGCATGTATACACCCATTCGGAAAGAAAGGGTGAAAAAAGCCCTTTGCGCATGCGTACAACTTCAGCGTGACGTCTTTCCGCTTTCGCAGACCCAAGTAGAAAACATAGCGGGAAGTAAACAGAAGTGGTCTGCTGGTGCAGTCATCCTGTCATCCTGCTCTCCTCTCCTGTGGCGGAGGAGCAGTAGTAATATGTATTCAGCCTCTAGCTTGGTTAATGCGACCAGTAAAAACCCAAACATAAAGGTAATCACCTGCAGAAGGTCCATATTGGGGAAAACGTGAGTCAGCTCGAGCACACGATGGGGCGGGAAAGACGTGCAGAAAGGGCGGAGTTTGTTTACTTTTTTTTCTTCCCCCAGAAAGACAACTCGCTGTGCGCATGCTCAACTCATTTAACCTGATTGAGTGCTTGGTGCATGTGTACTCATGGCATGATCAGATCATTTCAGTTAGTGTCCATGTAAACAGGGATTTGGGAATTCCGATCGACCAAGATTTTAATCAGATTGGGGAAATTTGGCGCATGTAAACGTAGCTAATAAGTACTTCCTGGTTGTGTGGTGGGAGGGAGGTGAGTGTAACTCAAACAACACTAAAAACATTTTAATAAAAGCGCAGCGATCGGAAGGAAGCAGGAACAAAAGAGACGAAAACGAACAATGATAATCTTGATAAACATTTAGCAAAGTAGCATCTTTATAATAACATGTTCTTTTAACCATTTCAGGCTCATTTTATCTTCAGTTGTGTCAAAATGAATCATTTCTAGCAGTTAACAATAATAACAAAAATAAACCCAAACTAATATTCTAGAATCGTATGTCCCTCTGCAACCACACAGGTAGATCCCACTGTTCTAAAATATTCTTCAAACATATTCTGGACATGTGAAGTAAAAACAAACAAAGTTTCAAAAATGCATCAAAACAAACAATCACAAAGCTGCTCCTGCTGATGATACGGTGAATATTTGTTCCTGCCAGCTTGTAAACCTGCTGCCAAGATTTCTTGCAGTGTGTGCCAGCGTGTTAGTGCAGCATGATGCACGTTGACTTTCACTAGTGTAGGAATCACAAGTTAAAATATCTCTCTGTCAAACACAAACCAACATCTCTCAGGAAAGTCAGGAGTAAAAACTGACAGGAAGCTCCTCTTCACTTTTATCCCAAAATATTCAGTTATTATGCAGTTGATGTTTGTACCTGTCAAGGAGTTTCATGCATTAGACCCGACCAGACTGACAGAAGATGAAGAAAAGAGATTAAAACTATGTCTGCCGACTTCACTTCCTTCTGGTTGCAGAGACTCTTTACTCAGCGCGAGCCGAGTTTATCAGCGCCGCTGTGGGTGACTGATGATCTGAGTTTTTTGGAAGCCACTACCGATTCATCTTAAAAGTTGCAAGCTTGCTTCATTGTGAATTTTGTTCTTGGCAAGACAGAACATCATCTGGACAAACACTTACAGACTCCAGGAAGCTACGAATCTTTCCCAAAAAAAAAAAAGGAATCGATAGAAAAATGTGGATCTATTTTTAGCAGAACATATCAATACATGGTCTGTATCATACAGGGGACGTAAATCATACTGAATGACTTTCTGTTATTATTTCTACACAAATAATTTGGCTTCTATACAATGGAAACAATTACAGCCGCAGCTGTTCACAACAACAATACCTGGCATCTTATAATTCAGCAGAACCATCAAATGTGGCAGATTACTGGCAGAGACTGCAGGTTTTCACCCAACAATCTGGACTATGTGAAGGTGGAGTTGATATGAGATGAACTCAGAGCCAAAAAACAAACATATTGAACTAAAGACACTGCAGCTTAGTAGCATCACCAGATTCCTCAACAAACACATTTGAAAGGAGTTTGACCTGCAGCAGAGAAACAAGAGTTTCAGATAAAAACCTTAACAGGAAGTAAAGAGAGATTTTAGTGTTTGTTAGTAAATTTATCAAGTATTAAAACTAAAAAAAAAGTAAATTGGAAAAAAATAGCAATATTTTGTCCTTTTAAGCGATTCAGATCTAATAAAATCTGTTTAGGGACCAAATGAAGACGAGCATATTCCATATTTTAAGTGCATAGATAAAGGTTTCCTGTCTTCCATCTACCTCTGCAGCAGACGAGGTGTAAGGCTAAATAAATAAGGCATGGCTGTGGGGGTCGCTGAGCCGTGACCTTTCAGCCCATTTGCTCTGAGAGTGCAGGAATGCAGGCTCAGCTAGCTGCTTCCCTGAACTCAGGAGGGTAAATTTTAATCAGCGCAGCTCCAATGGGCGAGGCAGTGTATCATGCTTAACGAGGCTAAAAGAGGGATCTCATTTACCCACACGCAGGTAACAAATGGATCTCAGCACTCATAAGACAACCCCGTTTCCCGTTTTTCAGTTTGCCCTTCAGCAATTCTCACCCACAGTTTAGATTTCTGTCTTATAGGTTGGATTTTTCAAAGGTTTCACTTAAAAACTGCTATTTTAACCCTTCAGACACATGAGATTGTAGCTGCTCTAGTCGACCACAGAACAAAACCTCCGTTTAACTTCACATTTACAATTATCACCTGGAATTGAAAGAATTCATTCAGTGTTTCACATATTTTTTAGTACACTTAGAAGATAGAATTAGTTTAGTGCGATCGATGTTTATAACATGATGAACAAAAGGGTTTATTTATATGAAACAATAATCAAAATACTTCAGTTTGTAAAAGCTTCTTTGACAAATAATTTAAAAATGAACAGAAAATGTGAAAGAAAAAATGTGTTGATGACAAATTTATAAATGAAACTTTCCTATTTTTATCAAAAATGTAAACACAATGTTGGAGAGTCTCAGGAAAACAGTGATTCTTGGTAAGTTGGAGCCACATGTTGCACCCAGTCAGCAGGACTAAAGAGACAACACCAGACTCTGGTCTCAGGTAAACCTTCAGGATCTGAAGCACCTTTGAAAGAACCCACAGCAGAAAAAAAATTATCTTTTTCTTTTATTGTTAATTATCAAGAGCTGGATTTAAACTCTCTGCTATGATTTTTGTGTGTGTGATGGCTTGTTATATGGTATAACTTGAGTTCATGAGTAATTCAGAGCTTAGTGTCCAAAAAAATAACTATTATCCATGAAAGTGGTCTGGACAAATAAATGGACTGAAAATAAGTGAAAAAGCAGCAAATGTTCAATTAAAACATCAGAAATCCTGGAGACCGACTCTCTGAGACCACTTCAAGCATTTTCATGAAGATTTGACTCATCACAAGCAAAATGGACAAAATGCACAGAGTGACTCAAGGCACATTGTTTTTCCACAAACAATTCAGTAAAAGCTGGTCTGGACTTTTATTTTTACTGTTAACTGTTCTCTGTTGAGGCTTTATCCAGGATTTGCGACTTTTCCTTTATGTCAAAAGAGAAACACTGACCAGGTCTGTTTTCTCTGCTGTGAGACTTTGTGATTTCTTGTTGCAGAATATTCTAGAAAGAAAATTAGTTCACTTTTAATTTGTTATATCAAAACTATATATATAAACTATATCACAGCCAATGGGAGAAAGACAAGACGTTAACAATGTATTTACTACCGGTAATTTAAAGATATTCACTGTCAGTTTTTATTGGATTTACATCAAATCAATTCCATTCAAGATGGCCGCCACGGCTAATTGACATCAGCAAACACAAGAGCGGCCAAAATCTATAAAGTGGTAAAGTTATGTAAATATTCCTGGTTTCTAGAATGTATATGTTGTTCTTACTTTCGCATCATTCTCAGACAGATTCCTTACATTGTGCAAATGATATTTGGCAACAAACAGATTCTGATCCGTTTACTGAGCTGACGCTTGACGTGGCAGCAGCTGAGTCATTCACAACATTCAGAGTGATAACAGAGGGCATGAGATCCTGCGACACTGAGCAAGACTGCACAAAACATTTATTTATTAAATAAGCATGAACTTCATCTTAGTTTAAAACTTTGGTTTGAAGTGAGGCGAGCGAAGGGATGCCAATAACATTTAAATGTTTTATTTTAACTAGATTACAGCTGTGTCTCGCAGTTAAACCAAAATGCTGCAGCTCATCTGACTTCCTGTTTGTTTCAGGATTGATTTGAAAGTTTCATTATTGACCAATAAGCAGCTCATGTTTATTTGTCTGACCTCCTGCAGTCTTGTGCACCTCCAGATCAGTTAGATCCTGAACTTTTAGCTGTTCCGAGGTGATCCAACCTTTTCAGTTGTAGCTTCTACACCGTGGAACCAGCTGTTCCCACATGTTAAACAGGCCCCAAAAGCTGTATTTATATCTCATCTTAAAACGTATTTATACTTACAGGCTTTCAGTCAACACAAGAGCTCTTAAACATCATTTTATTTTATTGATCTAACTGTAATATATGTTCTTTAATGATCTGATATAATTTTACTGTTTTGTTTTTCATTCTGTCTTTTTTTTCCTGTTTAGATCCTCATGAATAACATTTTGATCAAAAACTGTTTTTAAAAGGATTTCATAAAACAAGATTTGATTTAAAATTTAATTGTATAAATATACATTTTTGAAACAAATGCATTTTCATATTGTGTATCTCTGTTTTTTTTCTCTTAATAAATGATAACGTTAGTGCTGAATGTTAATGTTATCTGATTTTATGCTAATTTTAACATACTAATGCACTTTTCTGACTGGATATATTTTATTTACACGTATGCTGGTGGTATTTAAATGAAAGTCTTGGTAAGTGCAGCCTCAGATCTGCTCGTGTTACTTTGTGTTCATTAGGTTTTTTTTCTCTCTTCTCTTACATTGTATTGCGTGAAAACTAAATACTGCCCCTGAAACATAAAAGCTCTGCACAGACCTCCATTTGTTTCATTCATCTCGTGTTCCATTGTACAGCAGATGCATTTCCTCAGCTTTATTCTGACAGGATTAATGCTCCACAGGGAGATGGGTGGTAAAATAGTTCCCCTGCTACCTGGTAACCGAGCTAATAATCCCATCTGGAATTTCAACTACTGCTCGAGGTAGCATTAAAGGAGGATATTTTCCTAGAAAATGGTGTGAACCCAATTACCTGCAGGATTTTCGCTGTGTCAGCCTTCACTTCAAAACACATATTTTAACTGGCTTCAAATCCCTGATCACAAAAAGATCCTACTAACGAAGGGAACTTCAGACATCAGAAATTAGGTTCTTGATAAAAGTCTAGAAAACGGTGCATGTGTGTTATTGACCCCTGAGCAGCACATTTAGAAGCCTTAACCTTTTTTCTTTCTTCCTACCAAGCTGCAACCCCCTCGTTTCTTTTTGTTGTGAAGAGGCTCATCATGATGAGTTCAACTCCATCATTCTGCAGCTCCATGGGTCTCATTACAGCCAGGACAGCGGGGAGCATCTTAATAAACAAATGAAGATGACACTTATTCCAACCTATGCATACACAAAGAGAGGGGAGAGAGAGAGAAAGACACAACCTTGGGAAAGATTACTGCAGAGATGAGAGAAAATAAAAACATTTCACTTGATTAGTTCAGATAAAATGAATTATTTGAGACTCACAATCCTTCAAGCCTTAAAGCAAAAGAGGGGGGAAAAAAAGTGCTACGACAACACTCGCTGTGCACGCGATGGATAAAAGTACTCCTTGTTAAGAAAAAAAATGGACACACACTCTCAAATAATGAAACATATACACCCGTGCACTCTCCTCAGTTGCACTGTGCACAATAAGTCTTGCTTCATTAAAGCCAAATCTCATCCACTATCAGTTTACAACCACAGAAGTCGTTTAAACCGCCGGGGAAATACAATTCCATTCCAATTCAGGGTTATCTTAATATATGAGCTTGTCTCTGCCACATTGGTCTGCGGTTATGAGCTGGGCAAACACCCACAGCACTGCAATATTACACTGACGCATATACACAAACACATACAACGGAATGGAGCATACAAAGCAATTAGCTCATATATGAATATATGTCTGTGAGTGTGTGGGTGCGACACAAATCCCATGTCTGCTTTTTTGTTTCTCTAATTTCACCATCCAGTGTTATTATCAGGTAGTTCATTGCACGTTGGAGTGAGTTTGTTGGTGCCTTTCTCCTAATTCCCTCCCAGAATGGAGGATGCTTGCAAAATGGCACCTCCTAATACTCCACTGTAGTAAAAGCATTGTTGCAAAAGTACAAAGGCTGCCTCTGAATTGTCAAGGTAAATAGATTTAACTTGCGACGACACAGTGGAGAAGGAAAAAACAAGACAAATGGTGTGCAAAGAAGACAAATCTCTCAGCGTTGTCTGTGTCTGAGGTGCTCCGGCCATCCATCCTCTATTGCACCTTCATTCACTATCTGTCTGGCCCGATCCCACCTGTATGACACCCGATCACTCTTCATCCCTCTATCCATTACCTCTGTCACTTCTTCCTTCCATTTCTCTGCCCCAAGGCCCGAGCTCTCCTCGCCTGTCACAGATGATTATATCTGAGTGGATTACTTGTGGTATCATGAAGGATAAATGGTCAACTATTGCTTCACAAAGGTTATAATACACTTAATAATAATGTCACATTATGGACAGTGTTGCTCTGCATGAGATCTGGTTCAACTTTATCATTAAATGCAGCTTATAATACCAAACAAATAAATCTTTAGTTTATATTTTGAAGTCAAATATACTTATTGTGAATTTTCACACAGTGTTCAAACGTACAGAATAAAACTCCTTTTAAAGAGGCTTTAAAATAAATATTACTGCTATAAAAACGGACACCACTGATAGAAACTTTTCTTCCTCATTCAATAATGAGACATCAGTTCATCTGGTAAAAAGCTTGAAAAAGCATCTTCATTCAACATGAAAAAAGAAAGATGCATTAAGCTTTGAAAATCTACATTTATACAACAAGTAAATAAAAAAAAACCTTCAAAGAAACAAGCTCATTTACTTCATTAGAATCTGAGCTTGTTTCCATTTGCTAAAGTCATGCGTATCAAAATGGTTACTGCTAACAACAGAAGCTTCTCAGAAACATTATTCAGCTAAAAACAAAAGCAAACGTGCAGTTTTTTTAACCCTGGCTACCACAAACTTCTCTATGTTTTTTGTTCCATATGAAACAATAATAAATGAATAATGAACGAAGTCAGTGTTTGCAGCTTTCATATATATTTTGCCTCATTAGGAAACAATGCTGAAGTGTGCTCATGTTTAATTAACTCTAAATTCTGATGATTTACACAAAAATATTAGATCACAGAGAATAAAAATGATCTGCAAAACAAAAAAGTGATTTTTTTTTTTCTTCCTTAAGGACAATAAAAAACATTTAAATAATATTTTTATTCCCTTGAACTGACTAAGTTAGGTTCTGATCCTGTATTCTGCGACTCTGCACCTAACTTTATTTTTTTACCCGCACGGTGCGGACCGGTTCCTTCCGGGTTCTTCATCTTCTTTAGTTGTAACAAACTGAAGCAGATCTTTGCACAGCTTTAACCTGCCTCGCTTTAAGTCTTTTTTTTTTCCCATAAAACGATGAGCATGTGATGAAGGCGAGTTGGAGAGAGGGAGTGACAGACTCATCCAGCACATATAACTGAGCACGCCTCTCCACATCACTCCCACACATACGCACACATCTTTACAAAGAGACAGAAGATCAGCTGCAAGCTGCTCTTCAAGCTGACGATCAAAGCTGGACACAAAAAAAAAAAGAAAATTCCACTCTGACGCCTCAAACTTCAGCTCATATGGAGAAGGTCACACAGACAGGCCCGACTCCCATAAACACACCCTCCTTCTTTCTCATGGACATTATCAAATGAACTGACATGAACATAGAGTCAGAGCCACACGCTCGTGGTGTTCACACACCGTCTGCCTGACACACACACTTTGACCTTTACAGGAAAATTAACCAAACTCTGAAACACTGACTGGAAGGTTTATTTTGAAATGTATCAAATAATGAAAGTGTAAAACCAACGTATAGATTTTTTCCCTTTTATTCTTAAAATTGATTGTTTTGTTTATACGAACATGTCCGTTAGATGAACACAAGCTTCGATGACTCTTAACAGATTCTATCAGATGTTAAAATAGATTTTTTTTAAAAACAGTTTTCTTTGACCTACAGAATCTTATTTTATGCCTCTTGGTTTGTTTTTAACATTTTAACACCTGGTTTAGATCACAGTGTTTTCTGTGCTGTATAAATAAACTGACATTTAAATTTTATTTTATTTATTTATTTATTAAATGAAATAATTTGTATTTGCATAGTTGAACAACTTTTGGGATAAAAACAAGATAAAAACATTGAACAGCAGCAAGAAAACAGAGAGTCGAGGAAAAGAAACCAAGAAGTTAGGATTCTGGTAAAAAGGTAACAGCAAACAGGTAAGTGCTTTAAAAGGAAAACAGCTGCTGCTTTTGGGGTTTTCTGCATTTACTTCACAACAACAACAAAAAAAGATTTCCAAAATCAGGCAACAAAAAAGCCATAATAACAGTATTTAACAGCTATGACCTCCAGTCAGCTCTGCATTTAAGAAGCAGACACATTATGATTTTAAAATTCAGGAAAACTTTAAAATTTATTAAAAATAATTAATAAACTGGGGTGCTCAATACAATCAGTAAATCAACAAATTTAAACATCAGACGAGACCAAGATGTGTAAAGTTCAGAACTAAACTGGCTGTTAAAAAGTTTAGATTTTTGAAAGAATAACTTCTCTATGTTGCACAAACATGTCAGTTTTACTCAGAACTGTCTCAAACTGTTGGCCATCACTAACAGAGCAGAAACAAATGATAACAGTTCCACTACAGAACATTATTTTACAGAACTTTAAATAACTGCTTGTTTTTTCTACCTGGTTTAACTTTTAATTAAGATAAACTGAGGGATTATGGAACGTTCTCCTGTGGTTTGATAGATCAACATTGGAATTTCTCTAAAAACAAAGATACATTCCATGTACCAAAAAGAGACTCGTATTATTGATTAACTTGAATGAAACTTTGAGAAACTGTATGAGAAGATTTGTTTTCAATCAAAAGGAAACTGGTGAAGTCCTTTTCCAGACTCTCAGAGCTGGGAGAGCTCCGAGGAGAACCCAGAGGATTCAACACAACATTTGTTTGTACTGATGCTGGGTGCTGGCACCAAACTTCAAACTGGAAAGAAAACACACATGTGACCTATTTCACAATGTTTTGATTATCACAACCCACTTTTACATCAAAGTCTCATTTCAAGAAAATCCAAATTCTATTATTACTGTCAAGCTCTTTTTTTGGGGTTCAGAATAACAATGTTTAATAAACCCACTGCTAATCTGTAGGTGTAGCCGAATTTATACAAATCACCATCAGAGCGCCTGGATTTACTGTTGAGTGTATGAGCTGGAACATGACACACACCTCTGGCTCGCTTTCTGTAACTTTTTCACTGGCGCAAAAAATTATCTCAACATTTAACAGACAACAAATAGAACGGATTAATCTGATCTATGAACGTGTGCTCAGTTATATTCCTAAATAATGTCTTTGCCTTTGTTTATTGAAGCCACAGCAAAGTCAAAATATCTCAGATGATCGGTGGTCAGACTGGCTGCTCGATGGATGGTGATTTGCAAAGCTCAGAGATGAGCTTCCTTAAAGCCCACAGGATCCAAAATCTGGTCAACACAAAGAAATCCTCTCTAAAATATGGTCCAACAGAGAGGTCCAACTCTCTGTGGAGTGATTACAACTTAACTGTTCTCTGAGTAGGGATACAGAAACCAAATCAAACAAGCTTGTAGCCGTAAGTGAGCTGAGTTCGCATACGGCTCAGTGGGATATGAGCTCTTGCTGTCAGAATGTACACAGGAGATTGAACTTTGATCACGATGGGATTAACCTGAATCTGGAATGTAAAACTAGACAGAATGAGCTGCAAGCAAACTGAAAGGTGCTGTGAATAAATGAGTTAGTGAGCGTTACGTGTTTCCAACAAAAAAAGGACATTTTTTTAAAAAAGCGTACTTAATAAAATCTAAAATGGAAATATTTTATGATTTTAGCTGGAAAAAAAATAATAAACAATTTAACAGATGAAGGTAAAATGTTTTTTTAGCAGATGTTGTGTTCACACTCATTTTCAAAGTGTTTTTCCTGCGATTTTTATACTCAAAGTGAAAAAATACAAAGCTGGCAAGGGACGGAAATAAAATAAATGTCAGGGAATTCCAGTAGAAATGTTTGTGTTCAGTTTGCTTTGGTTGTGTTACATGAAAACATGTAAAATCCAATTCTAAATATTAAGATAAGTCCATTAGCAATCAGCGGAGCTGTTTCAGCTGCACACATCTGTCAGATCTTCTGACATGCAGGAATACCGAGCAGCTCTCCACGAGCCAGACAGCTTGACAGTCAAACGGCACGTCAGCGCTGAAGTCTGCAGAGGTTCGAGTGGTAAAACACGAGGTAAACACTGAAGAATGTTTTCAGATCTGTCTTTTTCCTTTTAGATCCTTTATCAGATGACTGTTTGTGCTCCAAGAAAGATAATTCATTATACCAAACACTAAAGGATCAATGATCCTGGAGCTTTAACACTGTTGAGGACAAAATGTCACATTCGAGTTTTGTCAGATCCGGACTGGCACTCCTTATTCAGGATCAGTTTTTATGCGACTGACTCAGAAAAAAGCTTCCTAACAGCTTTAGCAAAGAACGTGGAAAACACAGATCTGTGTTTTTCATCCATAAATATCCAGGTTTTATAGAATTCATTCAATCCCGTCCAATAAAACACGCGATGCCTCCCTTAAGGCATGTGACGCTCCTAGCGTAGAGCCCCGCTTCAGTTCTCTGGATTCCAATGAAGCAAAAGGAGGAGTGGGAGGGAGCAGCAGTGAGGTTGCTGGTGCAGGAGGACACAGCAGGGGGTTCAGACAGGAAAGTCTCTGCAGACCTTTAGGATTGTTTCAGCCGTTTTCTCGGGGGACTCAGAAACGGGCACTGAGCCGAGGCCAATGAGTGATAAGCCTCAGCCACCAGGTGCGGATGAGAGATCACCATGGACTTCCAGCCGGGTGTCTCCATCACATCAGCAGCATGACTGAGCGAACACAAGAAGAAACAAGGAAAAAGATGTTTATACAGAGAGGGAACAAGTAAACTAACACAAACCGGTTTATTTAAACTTGGAGTTTATAGAACTCCATCTGTGTGGAGTGCAGCTATGAGACATTAAGACTTCATCATACCAGCTGGTAGAACTGTTCTTTTAAATATTAAACTAATAAGATCATTTTTGATTATAAATATATGAAAAACAGGAGTCACTGAAATAAACACGTGGGTATGTGATGACAACGTCTGACTCAGTTTTAGGCGACATTATACACATAAATACACAATGTATATACTCAAGTGGTGATTACTCACTCTCTAAGTCATTTAATGAGAAAAGTATTTAATCATCAACATTTTTAAGCCAAATGTTCTTAAATATCACACATAATATCTAAGAAAATTAACTACAGTGTATAAACCCAACAAACTTCTGTATTGTACAGGATCTGTACTGTATGAAGTGATTCACAGGCCGAGGTTCAGTTCCACACCTCGTCACCGTATGTTCCATAAATCAGACTGTGCAGCGCCTTGTGACATTAATCAAGCCGCAAGTTTAGAATGTCACTGACAACTAAATGTCACAATGTAATGGCTAAATTAAAAAAAAAAAAAAAAGAAATCAATACTTATTTTTTCTTGGAGGTTTATAAAGCTTTCACTTTTGTTTTTACACTTCTTGTCACTCTTTTGGGTGACATAAAGAAAAAAGGAAGTCACAAACTATTTACGTTTGAATTATTAGATAATACTTAACATAATCCTTCATGGGCTCTTAAAGACAACGGCGTCCCTTTCCTTGCCGTGGATTATCTGTATAATTATCTGCTGATGAGTTTGTGGTCATCGTCTGTCACCGACGTCACCTCAGACCAGCAGAGCCTGGGGCACTTTACCCCCTCCTGAGACCCTCATGGTGGAGGGCTGCACTATCACGCACACCGCTGTGTGGCCTTTAATGACATTTTTAAGGGGTTTCTTGTGTGTAAATAAACATCCATGTGCGCGTGTGCGTCCACGCTTGTGTTTATCTCCTGACATGTATGTTTTTTAGCACACTAGTGTGTTTATTTTTCTGTTTGTGTGCTCATTTGCCGTGGGCACAGCAGCTCCAGCCCTCCAGCTGACCTCTGACCCTATTCTCTGTGGAGGAAGTGAACCCCTGCACACAGTAATGGCCAGTGTGCTGCAGCTGAGGCAGCAGGCCAGCGAAAGGGCACAAGGAGAGGAGCCACAGCAGGAGGGGAAGGGGCAGGGATGTGCAGACGGAGGGAAGAATGAGACAACAGCCGTGACAGATAAACAGGGAGGTGATGAAGGGTAATGGTACACAGTAAGAGACTGACAGCAGGACAAGGATTTGAATGTAAATTGAAATTCAAGCAACAGTTAGTTCGTGAGGAAAATCAAACGATAATTAAAAAAAATCTTCAAGATGATTCCATCAAGTTAAACATTTCTGCTGCCTTTTACTCACATTGTTGCTGAAATATATTTTATAAATAAATATAGTCAGATCTGCAGATTTATGTTGGCCTGTAAAGTAAGAATTCACTTAGTAAAGAAATTTTGGGTGTCTTTACTCTTTGTTTTATCTCTGGAGAGGATGAATAACTAAGACAGGCATGATAAAAAGGAATTCTATTGTCTCCACTAAATGGCTGTAAGAAGCTTGTAAAGACTGGTCTGGAAAAAGGTCGAGGTGCTGCTGGGGAAAGGATTATTGGTTCCCCCGCGCTGTCTGTTTTCGATATTCAGCCTCTAAATTGATTTTTGTTTTGCTGCTTTTGTTGCTGTCGATTGTGTCCGCAGGAGGAGGGTTGATAACGCTTTGCTGGCCAGGAGTCCCCTGTGGCCAATTTTCCCACCACCACAATAACGCTGTCGCAAATTAAACTGTCATAACGCCCATAACCACAATTAATGACTGGGATTAGGGACTGAAATCTGCATTACTGAACACCTTTAGGCACACATGAGCTCTTAAGCACAGAACAGGAGAGGGATAAAGAGGAGAAAGGGGAAGGAAAGGAGGTGAGAGATGAGTGGATGTAAGAGGGAGTGAGCTCAGGCTGAAACAAGGCCTGGAGATGGAGTAAAGCTGAAAAAAAAAGAGGACAAAAACAAGAATGAACAAAGGGATGGAAATCATGTCTGGCTGCGAGACAGAGAATTCATAAAACACAGGGACGATTTCAGGCAATTTAGATGATGACAAACAGCTTTTGTTGGCTGAATCAACTCCCTGTAGACAAAAACAGCAGTTATCAATAGTAACACCTTCTTATCTAAACCGTAACATAACTTAACATCCCCGATGGAGGTTTTATTGGTAAATGGACCAATATAATATGACAACAAAAGTCCCACCTGAGGATTAAAACACATGTTATTAAAACACAAACAAAAACTAAAAGGAGAAATCTTTTCCTTTAACAACAGGAATCTTTAGATGAGGGGATAAGTGGTAAGGGCGTCACTCACTAGTTGATGAAGTCGACGGCGTGCGTCTTGAGCTGGTCGGCGCTGTGCAGGTCGGCGAGGATAAGGATCTCCGCAGCGTTCTCCACAGATAAACCCGTGCACAGAGCATCTTCACACATCACCTTCAGTCTCTCCAGAGCATACTGCCAATGACAGGAAGACGAGAAGCAGCAGGTAAACTAAATTATCTAAACAGCACTGTCACCAACAACTACAGCTGCACTGTGTAATGATACACAGACACAACAACAGCAAAGACTCAATTCAATAAGAAAAGTCTGTAGCAGTCTATCTATCTATCTATCTATCTATCTATCTATCTATCTATCTATCTATCTATCTATCTATCTATCTATTCTGTGCTTATAATTGAATATTTTTTTCCTGTGATTTATTGAACAGAGAATAATCCAGTTCTTATTCTAGGATGTAAATATCCAAATCACTGATAGTTTAATGTGTTGCTTGCAGCTTGGTGGTTATTTGTCAGATGTTTATGCTGACAGACCAGAAGATGGCTGGTTTATTGGCCACCAGGTTCGAATGCAAATTAGCATTAAATGTGGCTGTAGAATCTTCCCGAGGAGGTTGTTGCTGTATCACCAGATTGGTTTTCAATAATTCAGCAGACACAAATCTATATGCATTCAAAATCTATACTAAACTCTGTCTAAATCTATTCAGAAGGTGTTTAACTGCATTTAGTAAAAGTTTAACTCTTTATATGGTCATTCAGGATGAGTTTATCCTCAAAAAAGGCAAATGTTTTTTTTTCTTACAAATATAAGCTCTTAGGATCAACACATTTAAAGTGGTCTGAAGTGAAGTGGAAAACTGTTTCAGGGTCAGATTTGGTCCAAATGTAAAATTCTTTCTGGAAACTGTGGATACCATGTCCTAAAGACATCTCTGATGGTATATGGGGTTGTATTGGTGCCTATGAGGGGGGGGGGCAGCTTACACATCTGGAAAGGCTCCATCAGTGCTGAAAAGTGCATAAATGTTTTAGAGCAACATCTGCTTCTATCCAGAAAACGTCTCTTTCAGTGAAGGTCTTGCATATTTCAGCAAGACAACGTTAAACCACATTCTGCATCATCACAATAGTATGGCTTCACGGGAGAAGAGTCCAGAGGCTGAACTGACATGCCTGCAGTCCAGATGTTTCATCAACAGAAAACATCTGGAGCACCACGAAGAGGTCCAGGAATGTTGAGCAGCTGAAATCCTGCATCAGACCAGAATGGGACAAAATTCCTCTCCTAAACCTCCAGCAGCTGTCTCCTCACTTCCAGATGTTTACAGACAGATGTTAAAAGAAGAAGAGACGCAACAGGATGATGTTTCCCATTATGTAGCAACTGTTTGGAGATGTGTTGCTGCCATTAAATTCAAAATAAGCTCATATTTTCTATGACATAGTAAAATATCTCAGATTTTAATATAAATCATGTTGGTTATGTTCTAGTTAAATATGAGTTTATTAGAACATAATTATTGCTTCCATTTTTATTTCAAATTATCACAGAGTCCAGACTTTTTGGACACTGTGTACCTGGACCACAGACTCCAATAACATTCAGTTAGAGACACTACGGAACACCCACAGTGTTCCAGTGTCCATGGTCGATTGCGTCAAACCTTTTTTTGCAGAAATAAAGAGGACTTGGAAAATAATACACAGATAATATTAATGTTGTGAACAAGTGTTTGTATCAATATATTATACAAGGTCCTTTGTACAAAGCAGCTGTGACTCAGCATGAGGAACATCTGTCTATGGTTTGATCCCCAGCTTTCCTAAATTAGATATGTTTTATGTTTATGTTATCTTACATGTTGTCTTGCGAGTGGACTTACTTAGTGATGTACATACTTAGATGCACACATGTGCACGTGCGTGTTTACCTTGTCAGCTGCAGCCAGAAGGTCATCAGCCATCTTGTCCAGGTTGGGCGCCTTGTCTGTGTAGATGAAGCACATCATCTCTTTGAAGACATCTGGCTCAACGTCATTTATCTCCACACGGTTCTGAGCAGGTGGAGAGGACAGGAGAGGAGAATCCACACAGGGTTCAACACAAAAACAAAAACACACGACCCTCCTCCAAAACTAGCAAAGCAGCTGTTTTATTACATTTTATTTTGTTCTAGTGGTGTACACCACTGAATTAAAACCACTAACTTTGTTTAGTGTACACACAGGGACAGCCAGCACTGACATAAAAAACTTCTTAAAGACGGAAATCAAGAAAAAAACATCCATGTGGTAGAAGCTGGTTTGATTCTGCAACATGAGATAACATAGTTTATTTTTTAAAACATTAACTAAAAGGTGAAACAAGGAATCTGTTGCATCATTAACACTAAATCTACAGCACAGTTAATTAAAATATCCTTTCCCATTACAGCTCATCCTTCTTTAAATCAATCATTCAGTTTGGGTTTTATGATGACTTATCTTAATGTGCTGACTTCTGAAGCGTGTTGGAGTTCTAATACAATTACAAAGTATCACAACACGTCCACACAGAAGGAGAAGAACTACCAGGATGTCTCAGCATCCCAGAGACAGCTTTCCACATTGTCTGATAAACAGAAAACTCTTCTGTAGTTACAGTGTCTCCAGCTCCTCTCGATACGCAGAGCAGCCCTCTATTAGAGTGTTTCTTTATGAGCTCATTTGTCTCTCCTCTATAGAGCGCTGCAGAGGAGTGTTAACTCATCTATCTGTTTTGTCTGAATCATATGGGGACATGGCTCACCATTTCTCCTTGTTTTTGATGAGGATGCCCAGTTAAGCAGCAATTAAGATGCATTTCCTGCCGCGTGCTTTATAATTTCCCCATTTGAGCTGTGCAGACATCAATATTCCACTGACATGAGGACTTAATCACCACGCTTCAATCTCACCACCCCCAATCAGATGAAAACAACCAATGAAAGGGACTGTGAGCAGATCACAAACCTACACTCATACACCAACACTTCAGAGGACTTTAAATTGATTTACATTAATTTCCTGAAGGCTTATCAAACATCCAATCAGTTATATAACCCCCAATCTAACTCCAATCTGAAATGCCCTGCCCTCCTTCCTGTCGCTCGCCTACACGAGGAACAACCTCTCGTCACCTGGGTAACTTGTATCATGAATCCCCGTTAGACAAGACGGCCTAAATCAGATTCTAGTCTGGGTTGGGTCCATGTGACCCTGAATCTAAAGAACAAGCTACCAGTGTCCAGATCTGAGGGTTGAAGAGGTTTGTGAACGAACCGCACGTGGACTGTGCAAACTTATCAGCATTAAGTTATGCATGCATCTGCACACAAGACATGGCACATCTGTACAGTCATAATTATGACAAGTTATAAAGTTTGACACTGAAGTCAAACATTTATTTAATCTGCATTTTTTTGAGTAATTTTAGTTTATCAAAATAAAAACAATGCAATATAAAATAATAAGGGAGTTTGTCAAAAAAAAAAAACAGCATGAAAACAATTACTTTTAGCAAATTTAAAAAAGTTTGAATAATCTGTAAGATAAAACGCTAACAGTTTAATTCTAACATTTTGCTTTGGATCAGTGGAACAAAATACATGAACTAAAGTTTATTCCATTTAGAATCATTGCAAAGTGAACAATTAATGATTTGAGCAGATTTTGGTTTGTTTGGTTTTTTTTTTAGCTAAAACTGATTCATTTAAAGGTCAATTTGGTCTCAAAATGAGATCAGGCTAAAAAAAAACTTGTTCAAAAGAGTCAGAATGTTAGAAATTTAAATGTAATTTGACGTGGTGTAATGTCTTAATTAAGATGAAATAATAAAAGCTGACTTCTACACCGAAGGGAAGCAAAGACTCACTCACTTGCAACAGAATAAACAAATAAATACCAGGTCTGAAACACCACTGACACTGAGGGAGTAGGAACACCAGCTGACTCACCTTCATACTTTCTTCCATTTCATGCTCAAACATGGCGCTGAACACCGGTGAGCGAGCTGAAACAGAAACCGGAGACAGAGACAGGAAGGTTTGTTATTTTATGTAGTGTTGATAACATGGTGAGGTCTCTGATATCCGTGAACAGCCTGCCGCGGGGCTTCAGGGGAGTGATGAGATGATTGACAGGACTGACAAGTCGAAGAGGCGCCATGTGCATCTTCTTCCCTCTGACAGACTCTATACTGTGTTTAACAGCGTTCAGCGCTGATGTACAAATCTCACTGAAACTTACACGATTTAATATGAAATGTCTTTAATAGACCACAGACTCTTGTAAAACTCTCAAACATAAAAGTGTTGATATTTTAAAAGGAGAACAAACTGTTTTTGTGCTTATATATATATATATATATATATATATATATATACTGAAAACAAAAGTTTAGATAAACTGTCCAGAAACGTTATAATAAAATGGAGACAAAATGGTTTACAGAAACAGATTTGATTTCTTGCCCAAAATAAAATGTGAATTTCCAATAAAATAAATCAAAATGTGACTCTGTGGTTTTAAAAGGCATGGCAGCATAAACAGAAAAGACTAAATGCTTTTTAACAATAAATAAACTAACAAATCAAGTCATTTGTTTTTTTTTAAAGCTATGGGTGTGTCACAGTGTCTTTTCTTTCAGGTTATCGGAGCCATAACCACAGCAGGAGAGGTCGTGTTTGATCTCCACTACAGACAGGACATGCTGGACCAACCACAGTGATTCAAATTATACAAATCAGTCCAACTTGTGCTCCTTAAAATCACTGCAGCATTATAATTCTCTGAGATTAAAATAATCCCTCCATCTTGACTCAGTGGTGGTGTATTTTCTCTCTTATCCCAGTAGTGACAGTGGTTAGTTTCAGCACAGACTGAGGTTGAACCTTACAGATGGAGCTCTGCATGAACTTGATTATCAGATAAGTCATTTACCAGCAGAGAGCGAATGTGTCCCTACAGAGGGCGGGGCTTGTCCTGTTACCCAGACTCATATACAAAACATTGTCTTCATTTCTGGTACTTTTAATGTGCTCACAGGGTAATGCTTCAAATTATCATTTACTAATGAATACTTTATTAGCAACCTATTAAAATTTAACTAAAATTTTAGCATGTTACTAATTAAGTGCCAAAGTCAGTGATTTGATAATAAATTCAACGACTAATAATGAGTTGTTCATGGAACTAACTAGTCTATAACTCATTTGTAAACATGGTTCTATCAATCACATTGAGAAACGCCACAAAAAAGGAAAAAATACAGTTGCAACAGTTAAATTAGTTACATAGATATGAGTGGAAGTGGCAGTCTTAATGATTGTTACATAGTGGTGATAAAACATTAGTACTTCTTTCTAATTACATATAAAACAACTAAATAAAAGCTGATCTTTTTTTACAGTTTTTTAATTCGTATAAGTGCTGAATGATTTTTATTATTATGCTTAAGACAAAAATACATTTAGATTTTCATTTTTAAATAAGAAAAAGTAACATATTTTTTTAGATAACCCATAAAAAAGATGTTTATCTTGAAATAAAAATCTGACAAAAATGAAACAAAGTATTTCTCAGGTCTCCAGGGAAGAGTTGCTCTCCTGGAGGCTTTAAAAGTTCTGGATTCAAAAGTCTTTATGTCATATGACCATCAAAACAAAACAACAAACACTTTTTACATTCTAATCCCAAGAGGTAATTTGTTGTATTTACATGGAAAACACAGAAAGCTTGACAGACAACTTCTGAAAGAAATGATGACACATTTATCACTGACACCTGCATTAAATTTCCATCTCAGTGAAAGACTCTGGTTGTTTAGATGTTAAAGATTCTTGAGCCTAAAAAGGATTTCATTCATATTTTAACCAAAATTATGAAACATTTACAAAAATGAAAACAATCTTTGTTACTTTTAAAACTAGTTGTTTTTATATGTTGGTTCTGGCTGCAGATTCTAAAGAGCCAGGAGGATATTTGTCATCTGTTGTGCCTTGAGAGATGTTACAAATCCTGACGCAAGCAAGTTCAGACACAGTAAATCTGAAATCTTTGCAGCGACGCCAAACTTAGCACTGAATGGACAGGTAGGAGTCGGGGGACAAATCTACAGTAAGTCTGTACTTTTCAACTGAATAGTGGTGAGCTCATACTGCAGCAACAGAAAGAAAGAAAGGGAAAGAGGGGAAAGGGAGGAAGAGGGTCTTAGTGTTGGAAAACAAAGAGGAAAAAGAAAGAAGTAGATAGAGAGAGAGATGCAGACACGTGCAGGAAGGAGAGAAAACTGAGTCAAACGTGAAGAAAGAAAGGTGAGAAGATGAAGAACAAAGCAGGATAGACAAACTGACACAGGATGAATACAAAAGAAGAAAGACTGAAAATGGAAATATGAATTATGAAACTGAACAAAAATATAGTGAGTATAGAGAAGGTATAGAGAAGTTAATAAAGAGGAGGTAGGGGACACAAAGGGTCTGATATAAAGACACATGGCCAGTATAGAATCAGTCCCTCCTTCGTTTGATCCCACTGTGTCCATCTCCACAGTGATTACCAGCCCGGAGGGTTGTCACGGGAACAGCCGAAGGGGGGAATAACGAGGAGGGACGTCATCTGGACTGAGTAGCACAAACAGTGAGAGAGACAGCGAGATCGGAGGAGAGAGGGGAAGACCCCAAACCACAGCAGCACATAATTAAAATGGCTCCTCACACACACGTTTCAACAAATCCAATAATGAACAGCCTCCCTTGGTCTCCACAGAGACACACAGTTCACCAGTTCCTCAAACTTTTCAGTCTGATCCTGGATGTCATCAAAGTGCCAATAAATGAAATAAGGTCACATCTGTTTGCATGTGTGTGAGTAACTTTATATTCATCTCACCTGCAGATCAGTGAGGTCACACAGATAGAGAAGGTGCCTGAGAACGGTGAAATTTAACCGTCCCATTAGCAAGTAAACCAATTCATTCAAATTAAAGAATTGATTTGGTATTACTCCTAAAATGTAATCATTGTTCCAAATAAACCTGCCTGTGAAACAGCATTTAAACCTGTAGACCCTGTAAACTCTCTAACAAAGCCTGGAATAATGACAAACTTCTTCATGAATAATAAAACACTCTCTGCTGTAGGATTAGGAGCTAACATTATAGGGCCTGTTAGCTTCACACACTCCAAAATAAATACACAGAGGTAATAAAAGTTCTACATATGTTAAGTTTATTTGATTTTACCTTATTTAATTCTAACAAGATGTAATTTTTCCCCTGCGGTACCAAAGTCACAGGAAGAGGAAATTTTGTTAATAATTAAATGACGAGCTAAAGAGCATGGTGTTAGCCCAGACCCTTTAAAACTAACAGGAAGTGTTGCCATGGGAAGAATTAAATAGCTTATACGGGTTTATTAGTGCACCTGGTTGCATCACTTTTTGTGTTTGTTGATATTCTCAGACAGGGTGAGTCTTCAGCAGGTACGTCAGGAGATGTTCCTGCTCCGATGCGTCCTGCTCATCTCCAATAAGCATTCATTTGATCTTTTCATTTCACTCGTCTTTTAAGTTTCCTTTTTTCCCCGTTATGTTGCCTTGTGACAGCGGTACCACATTTTAAACAAAACTCTCTTTACTAATTATTGTTAAACCTTTGGTAAGCTGGTTAAGTTGGTTGAAATGCAGCAGAAATACAACGGTTTGATAAGAACAAATTATCTAATTAGCATTTAGCTCCTTGGGGGTAAAATAAGCCTGGATCACCACCATTCCAGATGTGAGAAACGTTTTTCTTACCTGCCAGTATGGCTTTATGTGCCTGGAACTTCTGGCCGGCTACACAGAGGGAGCAGTCGGTGAATCTGGAGCTTTCCCATAAATCTCCGAGCTCCTCAGCCAACCTGCAGTCTGGAACCTTCACCATGTTCATGGTGTTCTGGCCTGAGATGTTGACAGAATCCTGCACCACGCTCACCTGAAAACACGCACAGTTTATACAAACTATCTGCACATCATACTGTGTTTTTATTATGAATCTGACAAAGAAAACACCAGAAAAAGAAGTTATTCTAGGGTAAATTATTCTGTTAACAAACTGGAGAAATTCACGAGGCACATAAATAGCATGTGAAGTTGATAAAAAGAAAATGAGTCAGTCAATCAAACATGCTTTGAATGATTAATGTGGGTTTTCTGCCTCTGTAATCAATACATCCGCCACTCAATATGGGAGCATTTCAAAGACAACCTATTGTTCCATCTTTATCCAATCAGACGAGCTACACTCTCAAACAAGTCTTGCATTTGAGCCGAATGGGGAGCGCCGGCATGAGAATTGTCTGTGTGTCTTCCCTGCTGATTTCACCACCTGTTCCAGACAATGTCAACCAGACTCATTTATCTCTCAACAGGACTCACGGCAAACACACACACATAAACACACGCAGGCACGTGAACACTAACACAGCCACATATTCACAAACATTAATTACTAAGTAGTTTCTGACTGACTGCAGTGACTGACTTGCAGTTTTTTATCAGCCTATGTTGGAACATAGTGCTAGTTTGTTATA
The DNA here is from genome assembly GCA_006937955.1 of Pachypanchax playfairii. NCBI lineage: Eukaryota > Metazoa > Chordata > Actinopteri > Cyprinodontiformes > Aplocheilidae > Pachypanchax > Pachypanchax playfairii. Next base: position 820,865 of record SSNP01000037.1, read on the forward strand.
TTATTTCTTACTTTTACCAGCTTAGTAAATAAAAGTCTAATAATAAAAATTCCTCTGTGATAAGTGGTAAAAACACTAGTATGAGTAAAAACTTCATGTCGGAAGACTTGAATCAGATAATCCTGGACTAAAAGTCACATTTCTGTAGCAACTAATTTTATTTGACATTATTTTGTCATTTTTAGTATCAACATAAATTATTTAAGACAAGTCATTAGTACTTTTACTGGAAAATTATTCTTCTATAAAAACTTTCTGGTGCTAAATTTAGCATCACTGTGACAATAATAGACCCAGCTCAATGTTTCTTTTTTAACATGTATTATAATCTGATTCATTTTTTTAAGAAACTTGGGGGAAAAAAACTATAATCCTGAACTAAAAGCAAAGAAAATAAAACTTAAAATTAAATTACTTTTTCATGACCTATTTTAAACCAATCAAACTCTGAGTTTTAGTGATTTTTTTGCATGGTGTAATAAGCCAAACATCTCATTGATGAAGCATTAATGAGTCAAGTTATGATCTACAACGTGTCAGAACAAATGATAAGAAAATAAAAAATAGAATTTAAAAAACATCAGAGTTTCTCAGATAAATATATTTGCTTTTGCATTGAAAATTTTGTTACCATATCATAATAACAACAAAATAAATGTTGTAAAAAAGATATTAAGAATAAAAATTAAATGTGACATTACCCAGAACTTTATTAAAACAGATTTTATTACAATGTCAAACTATTTAGCTGGTTGTTTATTAGGTTCTGGATAATAATGACACCTTAGAGACACCTGAGAACAAACAAATACAAGAATAATCACTGTCCACTTTAATGCTTTCAGTAAACTGCTTTCAAGTGTCGAGCCAAACATTTCTAAAATTGGCCTTGGTGCTGGAGTTTTAGCGGGAGAGGCGCACACACAAAAAATGCTAGGTTCCCTTTTCAACCATCTGCCCAGCAATTTGTTCAATGCCACATCCATCCGTCTATTCAACCTGCACAAAAGGAGTCCTGGAAAAAGAGGGGAGGTACATACAAAAGAGAAGTGTGTGGCAAACTAGAAATTGAATGTCAAGGAGCCTTGTTTGCTCCTGATGGAGATTTGAGGGTAAGCCAGAAAGGGGAAGAAAGACAGAGAGAAAGTGAGAGAGACAGAAGGAAGGATAATACAGCATAAGAGGAAAAGTATGGAGAGGAGGGAGAGAAGGAGATTTAATGATAATAGATGACAGAGAGAACAGAGATGCAGAGATGCCATGTGACAGACAGAGAATAGAGAGAACTCCTAAACCACAGAGGAGGCAGGAGTGTGAGCAAGATATTGGTGGGATCTACTGTTTGAGATGGCCTCTCATAGTAGTAACTAATTTCTGTCACTAAAATGACACGGGCAGAAAGAAGAAAATGTGACTTTTCTACAGAAAAGGAGCGAGTGTTCATGTGGGTGTGAGGGCGTCCGGTTTCTACAGCTGCTCTTTTAATCAGGTGGACGCGAGTCTGACAGCGTGACATACTTCCATCTCCTCGTTCTCACAAAGAAAAGCTCCCAAACATCACAGAAGGAAGAGACAGTCACACACACAGACACTGGCATTCATGAAACTCTGATAAGCAAAACAGAAAGCCTGGGAGAGAGAGAGAGGCAGCTTCTGTGTACAACAGAAAAACAGGGAGACAGATGGACAAAGAAACAAGAGGGCAGAAGACAGAAGTTCAGAGGAGAAAAAAGAAACGAGAGAGTCCAGCACAGAGTCCCGAGTACTCACGGAAAAAAATAAACAAGTGCTGAAAAGCAAATTGAAAGGGAAGCCAGTGAACTGGTCAATGTGTTTGGGTATAAATAGCCCAATTAGTATTGCAGAGACGTCGTTGGACTCTGAAATGCAGCGTGGCAGAGTCGGTCTAATTACTGGCTAACTTGACCAATTATTCCACTGTTTAACCAGGCAGAAACTAAATCGCAGCACCTGGTTATTTAGACACAGTGGCTGCTCTGACAGGGTTCACGTCATTAGCTGTCATCCTCAGTCACTGTCAACCTCCTCGTCTTCCACACATCTTCCCACTCCTTCACATAACAGATGACTGAACTCACATTCACTGATGGTATACAGCTAAGTGGTTTCTAATAAAGTTATACTTCTATTTTGGAGCATTTTATGTTTTCTGTGGTGAGTTCAGGTGCAGCACATATTTATTGATCTGATTTTGTCCTATTTGATAAGACAAACATGTCACTATTCCTTATTAATGTTTTTGTTTATTTTATTATTGATTTACAACTTCTAAACAGAAGAATCAGATAATATGTGTGTAGAAAAATCAGTACAAATAAAAAAATAAACTTTTGTTCAATACGTTTCTTTGCAGAATCATTACTGAATAGTCTGGAAACTGCAACCCCGAGCGCGACTATTATAATAAAGAATTCTGTTAGTATTTAGCTCCGTTGCACAGCGACCCAGCCAGCAGTGATGAAGATGAGGAAGCGTTGAAATAATCAATCCACCAACTGAATGACCGAGTTTTATTTATTACCCAGGAGTTTTAACGCTGATAATAATAATGATGACGACAAAAACATATTTTGTATACAACCTTAGGTAAAGAATAACAGTAATGAAGAATCATTGCTGTTGTATCATCACAATCATCATTTGTTTTGGTAATTAAGTTCCCAAGATAAGTACTTGCTAAAGCACTTGCCTTCCAGTCAGTTCCTCAGACATCAAGATGGATCTGTCGTGAGCTCCCTCTAAACCCTCCAGGCAGCGCAGAGTTAATATTGAGTTTCTGTACCCAGATGATTTATTCATAATGCATCAATCTTTTTCTGCTTGTTTATGTGTTTGTTTATGGATTTACAGTGTTTCACCATGCGTGAAATAGTTTGAAAAAAGGGGGGAAAAACCTGATAAAATTCATTAGCTTATGAAGCACAAGTCTTATTTTCTGTATTCAGTTTGGAACGTTGACAAACAAGGACATAAACAGACTCTTCACACACTTGGACAGATGTATTCATACACTCCCTCCATCAGTCTGCTCACACTTTGATGCGACTCTGTAGCAGCTGGAAGGCTTAAAAAATAAATCCAACTGCTTGTATGTTAAAATAATTTTCATCAATGTAATTTGAATGTGCACACTTTATAAAAAATGTTATAGTTTTAGTTAAACTATATGAGCTTTGAGTTGAAAGTAATATTGTTTTTATTGATAAGCAGCTGTTTTATTGAGATGTTTTTGCATCAATAATAACTTGATTCAAATGATTAAGTTGTAAAACTCACTAAATGGGAAAAAAAAGGAAAGGTGGCTGAACTTTGCAAGATGAGCCAATCAAACAAAAAGTTTCAGGAACGATTTTCAGGTTGATAAAAGAGCCACGGATTATTTATAGCTGGAGATAAAATGCCAGAGATAATAATCCAACATAGATCAAGAGCATAAAAACTATATGAAGAGTACAGAGACAGAATTAATTTATAATGTTCTTTTTCACAAATACATCCAAACACATATTTACTCACCACTGTTATTTAGCTGCACATTACAAAAATAAAACTAACAGACTGTTTACCGACTGCTTTTCATTTTGCATATTTAGAAGGTCGGGTCATTTGCAGTATTGGAGGAAAGGTTGAGAACAATTTTTAATTATGATTCACTTGATTCAGATTCTAACCTGCGGGTCCACTCTGCACCTGCTGCAGTCCATCTCCAAAATATAAATATAAAACTAGGATGTTTTTGATAGATGAAAGTATAATCTATCTTTTAATATTAGCTCTATGTTATACATCTGTGCAACATAAGGTAAATGCAACAAGAATAACATGAGCTGAAACTTTGTGTGAATATGAGAAGTGATTTACAACAGAGAAACCTCTGAACCTGCTGCTCGAGGCAACGACTGAAACAAACTGAGCTGCTCACTTTAAACTGCAATTAAACATTTTCTATTTATTACAACACTGACTGTCTCATAACTGCAGTTTGTTTTATATCAAACATTTTCTGTTGGTTTAGCAATTGTAATGATATCTGTCTAAATTTGTTATAAGGATTTAAAAAGTAATTACAAAATGCATTTCTAAAGTAATTGAATGAAAATGTTTTATAACATTGACAAAAATTTAAATGTGATGCTTTTTAAGTTATGGAACAAATCTTAGTTCAGAACAAAGTAATGAGGTGACCAGTAACTCCAGTATTTTCATTAAAACCACATTAATTCACATAAAACATGCACACAAGCACATTTAATCTAAGCAGCTTAATAGATCTGTGATCTTTAAACTTGTCGCCTGAAGCCCTGAGAACAGAACTCCTCACAGGCTTTTTATAATGCATGACTCGCCCTCCTCTCCAGCCCGCCGGAGGAACCAGACCTGATGTCACAGATACACTCTGAAGCTTTCCTGCTCTCTTTCTTATTCAATCCCTTCAACCATTTTTACACTTTATTAATCGCAGGAATCAAAACCACTCTGACATAATACATTTTAGTTGGGAGATATTTTGAGAAATAAGAACAAGCATATGTCAGTTTTAATAAAAACTGATATTCAAATATAAATGTTTTCTTAACAGGATGGAAATTTCACAAAAATCCATCTTCTTTAATTAAAGGCAGTTTAGATTGTGAACTGGGTTTTTACCTGTTTAGTTCATCAGGAGTTAATATGGGCCACTGAAGTTTGTTATCAAAGGTGAATTTTAACTTTTAGAGCTATAAAAGTCCATTTATTTTCTTGGCTTGGTCAAGAAAACGTATCACTAAATTCCGTGTGTGACCAGTTCGTATCATACATACAAACTAAGCTGTTGTTTTCATGATGTTTTCCAGCTGGTTTTCTCCTTGGCAACAAAGATGGTTGACTTTGGACACAACTTGGGAACAACAGCTTTCATCGAAATAAAATCACAAAGTGTCCAAGTCAGGAAAAGATACTAAACGGTAGCTTGTATATGATGCCAAAGTGTTTTGTGTAATAGGTGGTATGCACCGTGTTGGGAGTGAGATCCCAGACAGACGTGACGACCTATCGATGACACAGAAGTATTTGGGGGAATCTGTGCAGACAGAGCCACATTTCATGCATGATTTGAAGCCAAGCTGCCGAACGAGTCTCGTGGCTTCAGAGCCGAATCAGAGCCAAGAGTTTTGTGCCCGAAAGCTTTTTGTTCTAACACATACACGGGCAGAGAGACTTTCCATCCACACACATACTCAGTATCACCACAGTGACCATGAGCTTCTGCATGCTGTCTGTGAGCACCAGCCACTGGAGCATCTTTCAAAGAGTTTTACAATCTCTGTGACAAAAGATCACTGATCTATAATACTTGATATTTAAAGAGGCCAAATTTCAGGACTTTGTGGTTATTTCTTAAGTATTAACCAGTAATATAAAACATTTTATATCTAAAAAACGTTAGGAAACACTGATTAACAGACCTTTCAATCTGTCTGCATCAAGATTTCGTCTGACTTCGGCTGCAACTCATTAATATTCATTATGCGAATTTGCTGGACTAAGATTGGCTAAAAAACTAGCCTATGAGAGCAAGGCATATTGTTTCCTGCCCCGCTGTGCATGGCAACAGCACACTAAGTCTCTTCCGGTTTGATACGTGTTTATGCTAACAGCTTTTAGTCAGCAGCATGCTAGGCGTGGTTTCAACTGCAGGAGCTGATGAATACTAACGAACAAAGGAGTTGTGATGAAACAGATACAGGCCGTTCGAACTCAGGTGTTATCGCCACCTGCGTAGTTTGAGAGATTAAAACTGAAAGAGAAGTTGTTGACCTGTTTTCACACCTACTATGAAGGTAAGAACACCTGTGGAGCTAAAATATTCAACAGAAACCTCAGAAAAACATTTTTAATTGAATGGCCTCTTTAAAAACAAAATAAAAAACAACAAAAGTTGCCTTTTTATTAGTTTTCAACAACCTTTGGAGTGGAGGAAACGCAAAAACTGTTTCAGTTAAACAGTGCAAGGAATCACGTCAAAGTAAAATATCTGACTTTTAGCTAAATGCCTTGATCAGCTGTACTGTATCATGAAGTTACATCTTTAACTCTTGACTAAAACGATCAAACACAAT
>SSNP01000037.1:827010-865179 GCA_006937955.1 Pachypanchax playfairii
TATAAATTTTCTTTTAAAATAAGTTCAGTTCTTTTTATCTCTGCTTATTTTTCTGGAAATGCTGGTTTTATGTTTCATTTCTTTTTGCTTAACTAAACTCATTTCTTAGTGTGCATCAATTCTTCCTCGATCCATCCTCTCAGAGTCTTGTTCCACCTCTGCCTCCTTATCCTGCTCCAAGAGCTGTGTGTGCGCTGTTCTGTGTGGAGGGAGCGAGCAGCTGGAGCATCTGCAGTTGTCTCCTCTGACAGCAGCACAGCATATGGCTGAGCCTTGTGAAGGATGGGTGCTGTCACCCGGCAAAGTGCTTACCCACCGACAGGAGAGGCGAACCGCACTAACACCATGAGGAAAAGGAAGAAACAGCTGAACATCAGCAACCTTCTCATTTATTCTCTTACCATCACCCCACCTTGGAGGGATGCCATGTCTTGAAGATCGGACTTTCAAACAGGTAAAAGCAACCAAGACCCTGATAATCAAATATTACAATAAATCAAATCAAAAACTGCACATTATGCAGAAGATAAACCCGCTGAAGAGAAACACTGAATCATCTTGCAGTGAAGACACAGACATGGATCTTGATTTGCACTAATTTGTCTCACAAAGACATAATGAGAATATCATGTTATTTACCACACGGTTTGCTGTATATGCACAGATAGTGCTCAAACAGGTCATGATCAATCGGTGCCACTGAGCCGGACCTTTAAAGAATGGACTGCAGGTTGGAGGTTTTTTGGATCTGGCTTGGTCCTGCATATCACACAGATGCTCAACAGCACTGGCATTAGCAGAATTTGGAAGCTGCTGAGTGCTGCGGGTTCGATGGACTTCCTCCAGCTGCTTCTCAGATGTTCTTGTTTCTAAGGAAAAACCTTATTATTTCTCTTCCTGTTAAATATTTGTTCACTTGTCAGGAAATTAATGTATCTAATACATAGCTATCAAAAGGCTTTTGATCACTCAGAGCATGAAAGATTTTATTAAAAGAAACAAGTGGGGGTTCCATTGTGTGTTTGGAGCTGATATGGGTCACTAAAGGGTTTGTATCCAACAAATACCATTAGGTTTATCACTTCAGTCTCTCGGTACCTGCTCTGGCTCCTCCCTGAACAGGTTTAGATGCTGCTGTGGGGTGTGACTGGTCTGTGAAATATCTGGGCACAGTGAGTGTCTATATGAAAATCAGGAGACAGGTTTTCTCAGCTTCGTAGCAAAATGAGCAGCGTGGGGGGGTTCATAATGTCTTGGATAATCTGTGTGAGTTCGCACACAACCCAACTTTAGATTTTCTATGCTCAAAGCACAAAGTGATGTGATTGTTTAATTAATTGCTTCCTTGTGATCTTCTAAACAGAGAAGGTGAAGGAGGAGAAGGTGGAGGTCAACAGTCTTCTTCAGATCTGCATGTGTATTTAAAAAGCTACGACCACTAAACTATGAAAGCACTAACAGACACAATGATAACCTGCTTTCAGTTCTACCTGTAAAAAACAGATTTTCTCCTGACATTTCAGTCTATCTGAATGAACGTATTTACTTGTTTGTTTGTTTGTTGGAACTCGATGAACATTCCTCAGTCATGTTTAGCAACCTGGACAGAATGTCTGGGGAAATATTCATCTCCTCTTAGTCATTCATGTCTCAATCAGCCACCAAAAAAAGCAGCAGATTTACAGCTTGAATGGAAGGCGAGTTAAATCAATGCCCATCCAGTCTATCGATGGTCATCCTTTATCCACATACGCATCAATAAAATGTGGTTTTTGTTGTAGTAGCAACATATTCAGTCTTACTGCAAAGAAAAAAAATCGATTATATTCTGGTTTGGGTTTCACCTTTAAATTTTGTTTTTCAACCAGATGTTTAGATTAAATTACATAAATAGCGACATTGTGCTTGTTAAAGTAAGTGTCATTTCCCAACACAAAGGTAACTCAGTGTAGCGCAGCAGTCACTTCTGTTAACCCTTCAAACTCATAGGATCTGCCAACACATGACTCAACCTGTGACATCTAATAGATGGCAGTCTATTTTAGAACATGAGTGTGTATTTTTAAGGGTGATGTGTGTGTGTTATTTATATGGTGATGCCAATCAGTCCCTAAAAGCATAATGTGTTGTATGAGCGCGGTGGGCAGAGATAATATGTGATGCTCTGAAGAAGCAGCAGCTTCCTCGGTGAAAGAAACTGAACGCATCCAGCAGCAGCTCTCTGACTCCAGCTCTCACTGACTAAAGGTGGACTATATGTTCTTCTGCTTCTCAGTAGCCAATTTAAGATGACTGGCACACAAGCTTTCTATAACTTCTTCCATCCAAAACAATTCTTTCTTCCCTTCAAGTCAATCAAAACAGACTTCTAGTGTAGTAGCTTCAATATGGTCAGTCAACACCTCTCTGCCTCAAGGCAATGACAGCCTTCAGATGTTGGGATTTTTCATGTACTATGGGACTTTATGGCTATTACTGCAAACTTTTCTGATGCTTTTGCATCATCTGTAACATGATCAACAGGTAAAACGATCAGGCTGACAGAAAAATATCTATATTAAATATGATAAATAATAAATATATATAATAATTATTTATGTGTCTCGTAAGAAGATGGTAAAATCTAAAAAACAGAAGCTAATCCTGGTCTCATGTTTTAACTGGGTTTCATTTGAAACTTGTGCACATTGAAGCCACCCAGACAGCCCAGTGTTCCTGTGGAGGCCTTTCTCTCCATCAGCAGTCCCAGAATCTCCTTCTCCTCTGTTTTTATCTCTCTCTGTACCTCATGCTCACTGTTGACAGCCAATGTAGTGCCTTTAATGGGATATATCTCCTTATTATATACCTGCAGGTGTTTGTAGAGTCTCGGCAGAGGAGGAGAGACAAAAGAGAGACAGAGCGTGCAACGGCTTGTGTTGTTTAGACCCTCTTCTACATGACATACAGCGTTTCTCTGTGCTAAATTTGAATTACTAATGTCTCTGGAGGCAACTGAGCCGATCACATGAGTCAAGGGTCAAGAGGAGAGGTTGATTTGGCTTTGCCACTGTTTGACATTCAACTACAGAAGCAGCAAGTGGGCGAAATATGGAAGGCATGCGCCAAAGAGGGAGGAGAGAAAACTAGAGAAGCAAAAACAAAAGACTTGTGAGAGAGAGGGAGAAATGCAAGAACTGGTGAAAAGGATGTTCAAAGTGGGACGCAGCAAGACATGAAAGGAAAACTCAAAAGAGGAGCAGGAGATTGGGCTTGAATGAGAGATAAGATGGAGTGGAAAAAGAGGAAGAGATAAGAGAGGAGAAGAGAGGGGGAGATGTGGGCTTTGGGGTGATGGGACTCTCTCAGATGCAGGATGGGACCATCTGGACGAAAGCAGAGCCAGGTCTCTGACGGTAAACACTGGGCATCACTTTCACATGGAGAAGGATCAGGAGAGGAGATTCAAACACTCGTTCCACACTTTCCTTCCACCATCCACAAACCAATCACCCACCCAAAAACTAAATCTGCCAAACATTCTGCCCATTTGTTGGTGTAAAACACAACCAGACCTTAATACTGGCTGTTTCATCACGGCAGAACAAAATGTCTCGCTCCCAGATTGTCTTTTTTCTGTGACACAATGTTTTCCAGCATGTTTTAGATCTGATTAGAATACAAAAATATTTAAAAATTGCTGCCTGTCAATGTAACACACTGTTGACTTAAAATAATGTCATAATAATATTGAAAAACTTGAAATAAAATTATTGTATCTGTGTATACGAGCTTCTTACATCTCCTCATGTCTGTTTACGTTTACTTATGCATATTTTCTTCAACCATTTTTTGTAATTACATTGTTGTTTTCTGGAGTGAACAGTAATGTACAATAAGTACACGAGCAAAAGCGTAGTGGAGTTAAAACTTTTGTGTTTAAAATACTTGGACAAATAATCTGATTCTGAGTTTTTCTGAGCATATAAATTGTGTTCAGATCCTCAGAGTCTACTGTGGTTAATATTTAAATCTTTTATCTGATAAAACTTTAAGATGAATGCAAACACATGCAGAGTTCTCTGAAACATTTGTTTTTCTACTATAAACTCTCAAGTCTGCTTTAAAAACCTGGTTTGCTTTTCTGTAGTTATTTACTGGCAGGGATGCCAGAGTGTGGTCACAACGGACTTGAACCAGCAACCTAACACCCTCACCTTGAAGACTGGGAATAAATTAGATGAATAAATCCCCTTCAGAATAATTAATTGTTGTCTTCTATAGAACTCACCCTCTGCAGCAAATTTCATCCTCAAAATTATGTTCCAATGAGACAAGCCGGCACAAGCGCACACAATACCGTAAATTTATGAAACAGTCCTGCACACGTCGCTGCCTCCTGCTCCAAATGGATTTGAGGCAACAATGCCCCTCCTACCCCTCTGTACATAAACCCAGTTTGGAAACACTTTAAACAGACTTATCCACTGCTCCACAACACAAAGAGAAAACTTTAAGATATGCTCTCCTCCACACCTGCTGGGTTAATTAGAATTGTTTTAAACAGCTACTACCATGCTTTTTAAACATTTATGGGTGAATACATTAAAGCTGAGGCATTACCATCTCCAGAAAGTTTAACCTCTTCTCTGCTCCTGTGTCTAGTATGAGAAACAGAGGAGAAAATGAGAGAGGACAGTTGACCTCTGCTGCCCCCTGTGTTGCTGTTGAAATATAACAAGCACTTTTTTTTTTTCAAGTAGCAACCGTCTCTGGATCAGAGGAATGAGAGCCAAGCCACCATGCAGGCTGAATGACAATCAGCCTGCATGTTAGTGATGAAAGAGAGATCTAAACCCAGAGGCTATGTAGTACCAATAAAAACATACATAATTCACTAACAGGGACAAAAAAGGAGTGAAGTAAGTAACGGAAATTAAAGTTGTAGTTTCTGTCAGGCAAATAAGTTTTCTTATCTCAAAGTCATAGTTTTTAGATAAAAAAAACATATATATTCACATATTATAAGATTAAACTTTGGTTAGAGATGTCTTTGTTTGTGTGCAGTGCTAAAACACCTCATGATTCATCTCATGGTAATAATTAGGAGGATTATATCTTATAAAGGTGATTTTTAGCTTATAAACAAAAACAGAGTAAACACATAAACAACTGGACCTCAGCAAAATGAACCACCTGAAAATTTACCTCACAGAAAAGTGTTAGTTTGTCATCAGGAAGCAGGCCGTTGGCCTCATCTAAAAGGAAGTCCCTCCGTATGAACTTTTTGAAACCCCAGTCCTTCCCCTGGACAAAACGGTAGGCCCTCTGGCTCTCTGGAAGAAAATACAGAGACAAAAGAAAAGAAAAGTTTGGGTTTTTGTTTTTTTAAGACTTGCAAAGTGATTAAGCTCTGCATGTGTGAAAGAGAAAGTTTGTTATGAGTCATGGCCATAAGCAGCGGAGTAACAATGGCAAAAGATGCAGGGTGCAGGAAGCAATTCCTGCAGGGAGCTTTTAACACTTCAGAAGAAGTCAGAATCCCTCTCTCTTCTCCTCTTTCAGTTTCTTACTCCTCACTGCTGCATAAAGACGAGTGGTAAACATAAGACAGAACTGCTGTGCCTTTTTTTTTGGAAAAAAAGAGCAAAACTGCAGGGATCAAAGCAGCCCAATTATCATGTGTTTATAGAGTGCCAATTATCTCTGACAGTGGCAGGAAGGACTATGTGACACTCAGTTGCACTACAAAGACCCAGGAAAGGTAGTGAAGTTCTTGTGTACATAATAGTCATGCTGGGCTGTGTTCTGTCACTAACAGTCACAAACACTAATGTACAAGGTCAAAACAGTGTGGCTAACTATTACAACTGTAACAACAACCATGGCAAATTAAAAATAATTGCAGACATAAAGCTAAACCATGCAAAAACAAAAATTCTGGAGCAACTGGAGGGTATGTTGGAGTTGAAGGACTGTGACACAATTTTATGGAGAAATTACATCATTCGCCATTTTGTAGATTAGGATAGAACGCTTCCTTACATGCTGCTTTGGGTTTCTGAATCAGATGAGCCCAGTTTCTGTGACAGAAGGCTTCTCTGCACTCCTGTTCCACTTTGCATTTCAATCAGGGCAGGTACAACCATAACACATGATGAAGGTAATATCTTAAGGCTTTATGTCTGTTTTTATGTGCCTTGTCCTGTAAAGGGTTATACATGGCAATACAGAGAAAAACACCCCGAGCAACAAACCCCACTTGAATAAATTGGTTTCTAGGCTTTTCATTTCATTTCTTTTTTATTGCAGTGCTTTCAAGAATGTCGTATAACACAAGATGCCATCAAAATCCAATCATCCATGAGTTTGGATTCTTTGAATTTGGGTGCAACTGAATGGAAACACAAAGCAAGAATCATAGAAAATAAAACAAAATCAGAAAGATGTGCAAATCAACTAAATCTTAAATTGAGATGGTCTCAGGCTTAACTGATTATGTTGGCACACCAAACAACATGTTGAGAGAATCAACTAAAAACAGAAATGAGCACAAAAATAAACTTTGTTTCCAACACTCATTTCCTATAGAAGGCTGCACGGTGGTGCAGTTGGTAGTACTGTTGAAACCCAGCCAGAGCTTGTCTGCATGGAGTTTTCATGTTCTCCTTGTGCATGTGTGGGTTTTCTCCAGGGACTACAGTTTCATCCCACAGACTAGAAATAAGCTCAATAGATAGACTGGCAAATGAGTGTGTGAGTGAATGGTTATTCATCTCTGTGTGGCCCTTTGTAACCCCGCCTCTCGTCCAATGACCACTCGAGATGGACACCAGCTCCCCATGAGCCTGAACAGGAACATGTAGGTAAAGATGAAAGGATTTTCTATAGAAGACGTGTTCCGGTCTGGAGGCTATCCAAACAGTCAACAGGGATGTTTTGTTTCTGTCTAAATGTACTGTAAATGATTTCTGTTCATAATACTTAAGACTTGGGACCAACCTTTGCTTTGGAATGTAGCTTTTTTTTTTATTTCAAGGATTTCTTGAGGTTATCACAATTTCCCATCTCTCCACAAGTAATTCCAGATTTTGGTTATGTTTCTAACCCCTCCTTTCCACTGGACACGTCAACAGCGCACAACGTTTTGCTCACGTAATCAGGAGCACCTCACACACGTAAATCCCTCGAGCAGCATCACATCCAGCTGGTCCCGGAAGATCACGAAATCTCATGAGAACAGCAAAAACGCGCATCATTTCGTCAGTACACACAACAGCAAGCAGGGAGAAAGTCGACAACATGTATTCAGAAGGTATGTGGCTTATCTTCACACCACCTACGGACTTCAAACCCGTCAAAGGTACTGTAATTTATCGTAGTCTCACAAACAGAAATCCGCAAGTGTGTCTTTTTATTTTGAAACTTCCAGGTACGAACGCCTGATTTCCTGTCTGGTCCAAACTAAACTGCTGAACTTGGCGCGTTTTAGAAGCATACCATGTTAAAAAGTAGAACTGCGGCGTTTTCCGCTACACTTCTGGGACGCATCTCATGCGCGCTGCTTCGCACGCAGTGGAAAGGGTCTCGTTAAATTAAATGGCGGCGTTTTACGCATCACTAACATTGCGCGTCTGTTGTGCATTTAGTGGAAAGCAGGGGTAAATGCCAGACAGGAAAAAAGGAGGACTCTTTGTTTTTCTTGTTTCTGAACATACTTCATCACTCTGGCCACATGGCTGTAAAATACGTTACCATACTATAAATTTAAAATGACTTGATGTCTCCATAAAAGTACTAGCAAATCCTGCCAAATGGGTGTGACCCTCCAAATAATGGACTGTAAAGATGTTCTGCAGTGTTTTACAATAAGACTGCAGGAACTTTTTGAAAGTAGTTTTTATTCAAACATTTTTATTTGAGCAGCAGACCACTGAGATTGCGTGCAAAACTGAAACTCCAACTAAGTGGCACCTGCGTAGACAGTGTAGGAGGAACAAGGTGCAAAACTATACAATCACAATTGCTTTGTTTCGTTTATAACGCATGATACATCAGAAATAATTAATGGGATGCCAAGCTTATCTATAATGATTAATGGATGCTCGTGTTGATAATCGATACTAAATCTCATTACATGTACAGTATCTGTTCCATCACCAAACTGAAAATAAAAACACATGAGAAGAAAAGAAAAGCAGCTATTTTCTCTACAAGAATTCTCTGATTAATTATCTTCAGAATTCACAGAAGGATTTGAATTGATCTTTTTCCTACTCTAAATACTGCCAAGATGGCTGGAAATAGACCAGAATAATCTTCAGCCTTCCTGATGCAGTTATCTGCTTTTTCATGTGCAGCTCCTCAGACAAACATCCACAAAATTTCAGGGGTTTAAATTTACAAATGAACATGAAGCAGGTCAAACTCAGGTCAGTAAATTCATATACCTTCCCTGCTGGCCAGGAGCTTCATCTAACAAACATGCCTGGATTATATCAACACAGTAGTGTATCACAAATTGTTGCCTCTTATCAAATCTGTTGCCGATGTCTCCCGTATCTAATGTGTTGATACTGCTGGATTATGTTGTATTACATCAAACCAAAGAGACATTATCATGAAAAAAGTTCTTTTTATCGTTTCAATATTTGCGTGAATATAAATGCTCTGATATCTGAGATATCTTTTTGGGAACCAGTCCTTTATGTTTATAACCATCTTAAATGCAATTCAGGAGCATAAAAAGACAAACAGATTTAAAATAGGTTGCATGTTCTGCATCACGAAAAAGCTGATTTGACCAGTTTGAACAATAATTGCATCATGTTATATCTAAATCTTGTCATGTGTACAACTAGAGAGACAATTTACTTCACAATGATAGTATAATGTGATATAGGCCTATTAATTTACAGTACAAAACTACAAATGTTAAAGAAGAGTTAAGATAATTTCTTTGTGATATTCCAGACAATGTATTTCCATTGACAAACCACATCTGGTTTAAGTGTTAATGCCAGATGTTGATTCAGAACTGGTATAATGAATAAATAAATAAAATATAAAAAGGTTTCTCAAAGTTATACAGGTACTGCAAATGTGTCAAGGTCCCTAACGTTTATATATTTTTGTGCACACTACATGTTTGGTCCTGGTACTTCAAACAGACTTCTGCTCAGGCTGCTCTTGCGTAGATCTCGACAGGCGTTCTGCTGACAGATCACAGTAGGAAGCACTAAGATGAAGTGTCAATGCTACTTTAAGATCCTGTGTCAAATCCCTTGTTTGGATCTGAAAGAACAGGCAGTCGGAGAAGGGATTGGTTTGAGGAGTACAGTGCATAAGCAGTTACTCCCACCACTGCTCATGCAGGGGGCCCTTCGCTGTAATCCTCCATCTCTTGAAGCTGCATATGCAGAAGACTCTGACAGCACCATCCAACACAATCACCATGCAAAGACACTCAGACGAAGTCAAGCCATTTCATAAAATGTACAAATGCACTCTGCTTTTTACTAGTTTATTCCTTAAGAGTATTCACTGAACCACTAGAAAAAACACATATGAAGCAAAGATTTCTACAGCTGCTAGGACAGGCAGGTTGGAAAACCAAGGTACACTTCTGAAACCTTAGTGGACTTTCTTGTCTGTCACTTGGTAGACATGAAGCCATAAATTCAGAAGAAGAATCTTTCTCAGGCATCTGAGAAAACTTGTCTTTCTTGGCTTGACTTTCATCCACTTTTTCATGTCCTTTAAACATGTTTGAAAGACCAAGCATGGGAGACCCAGATGAAGCCCCGAGGCACAAAATCTACTTGTGAAGTTGTGTTATTTGGGTACGAAACAAGACTACAAGTCATAAATGAGGACTTCCCCAGTGGCAGTATCGAAAGCTAAACGAGGGAGTGAGAAGAGAGGTTGGCAGGAGAGACAGAGATGTGGGGGAAGGAAGCCAAGGAGAAGAAATCAGGAGAGGTGAGAGGGAATGCTGAAAGAAGCTCCAGCAAACTTGCTGAAAAAATAAAGAGAGGTGCGACTTCTTCAGTGCTCACCCATGACAGTAAGGCGACTGTGTGGGTGGGTGAGTGTGTGTTAATGTGTGCATGCTTACAGGCACAGATGACAACAGTGTGTGTGTGTTTGTGTGTGCTGAGCTCAGCTAATGCCATCCTGCTATCTCAAGTGAGGCATCAGAAACTTGCACTGGCAGAGAATCAACTTCAGGTCAGATCGCTCGCGCTCACCGTTTCAGCGAGCTAGTTATGGTGGTGGGTGTGCAGTAACTCTGACAGAATAACAAAAAGAACTGGGCAGTGGCAGACGGAGTCAGTGCAGCTGAAAAAGTGGCTGTGCAACATCATACAGTTAACCATAACAACGGTATATAATTTTACAGAATTAAAAAAGTGTCATATCACAGTATAAATAATATGAAAACAAAACACATTCCCGTTAGCAGAGCCTGGATTCCAAAGAGGAGCTTGCACATATTTATATTGTTGCATCAGCCACCGTGTGCGATAGATGTCTAAATGTTACCTGTTGTCGTGTTCTAGCAGATGAACTCCAAGTATTTCTGTATTTATGACCAAGTACAGTTTGAATGAAGGGACAGCTGAGTAGTTCCTGAAAACACAGATACTGTAACATGTTTTGATTTCTGTACAAACAGTGTTAGAAGATTTTTTTTTAATATATATATCGTAGCTCTGTGCTCACATTGATATCGATTTTATTAGGTCACAGTTGTTTCTGCAGACTCCTGAAGAACATCAAGTTTAAATTACTTCAGTAATTATTAAATTATTAGCATTAAAAATGTATATATTTTAAAGTTTGCAAGGAAAATACAACCAAGGCCATCCTTGTATTTGACGGGTGTGTCTGTGGTACCGGTAGAAGGTTCAGAAACCTTGTACCAAAACATTCCCACCATCATCGAGCACTGGGGAAAAAAAGCAGGTCAACAGTTGCTGCTATCTGCATGTACATCTTTACTTACTTGTATTTATATATAGTAATTATTATGGTAACTTCCAATTTCCTTGAGATATTGCGATATAATTTGGAGGTTATATTGCCCAACCTCGACCGCCAGGGAATAAAAGTTAATATGAACTGCACGACTGTCAATTTAACATCTTCAGTTAAACATACAGATCTTTGTTAATTTCTAAGAAAGGTATTATGGATTTTGTGTGAAAAATAACACTTGAAGTGCAGACATGTACAGGTGCCACTCAGTTAAAAACTGTGAATTTATCAAGTTTTTACAACTTTGCAGCTGCATTTCACCAACACTGACAAGTAAAGTTTCTCACCCTGTCAAAGAAGGAGATTGAAGGTGATGTAGAAGGTGAGAAAAGTAAGGTCTGAGTTGGAGTCAGAGAGAAGAGGGGGGGGAACGGGAGCAATGCCAGGCTGTTTAAGAGAGTGCGGCATCCATATTCAGGCACAGGGCTTGGGGGGCACAGTTGGCACACAGATGGAGAAGGTCACCAAAAGACAAGCTGGCACGTAGTGAAATAAAAAGCCAAAGTCAACATCTCAGTTCCTGTCCATCACTCTCTTGGCCACATCTTTTACAACATTAGCAAACACCAACACAACACCAACCACCATTCACAACTAAAAGCTGGTGATGTTTTTCATTTCTGAAGATTCTGAAGGGAAAAACAATCAGAACCAATCATTATTCATAAACTAATACAGTCTGAAGATCTAATAAACAGTTTTATTCCTGTAAACACTTTCTGATTGGCTCATATACATGAAGTCTTTTAGAGGAAAACATCTGATCCTTAATGAAGATTGAGATTTGGAAGCTTGTATCAGAACAAACATGTCTATTGACAGTCTCTCTACCAATGTCAATACTATCAGATTATGTTAAGACTTCCCATCCTTTCTCCACTCACCCACACATAAAGCTCAATCGCACCTACTGGTTACTTGGAGCAGCAGACTCTGACACGCTCATACGCAGAGAACAAAAAAAAAAAAACACTGGTTAGCAACAATATAAAAGACGACAACAAAACTAGCTGGTACCAGACGGTTTAGGACACATCATACCCATCACCTGGTCTTTAGCACAAAACACAATTAAACCACCAACTGAATGAGACTTTTCAGAGACTATTTGAATACATAACAGCTTGCAGCAGAGGATGAAATCTTTCCATCTCTCCTCTTCGAGCTGTCAGAACTGCAGGATGTGGAGCTGTTTTCTATGGAAAAAGGAGGAGGAAGGAACGGGGTTGTCAAGAGACAACTTACAACCCACCCAAAAGCCCCAGAGGAGAAAACTAGCACATTAAGCCAAGAAAAGAAATGATGTGGCTAAGTCTGGTTTAAGTGATGGGGGGGGGAGGAGGGGGGGGCACTGCCGTCTGAATCTGTCTCCATTAAACTACAGACCAACAGAGGATCCAGACTCAGACACACGCTCTCTGGTGGGGGGCTCAAGGGCTGTCTGATGCACATGGAGTGTTTCATCAGATAATGTGAAGCTTTCCAGTCAAAGATCTGCCGTCACAGCACGGCCCAAACATCAGACTATCTGACTGTGGTTTCAACATTTCTTAAAGTGCTGCAAGAATGTTTCATGGTAATGTTTAGCTACTCTTTGAAGAATATTTATACAAAATCAGCTGAGGGTTTATGACTGGTCATGAATTTATGACATGAAGAAATAAAAAAACTAAAACTAAACATATTACAG
This sequence comes from Pachypanchax playfairii, assembly GCA_006937955.1. NCBI lineage: Eukaryota > Metazoa > Chordata > Actinopteri > Cyprinodontiformes > Aplocheilidae > Pachypanchax > Pachypanchax playfairii. The sequence continues at coordinate 839,720 of SSNP01000037.1, forward strand.
ATGTCCAAAGATTTGCTCATCTGTTTTCTGGTGGGTTTTTACAGGATATGACCAGTTTGGTTTGAAGGACTTAATATATTTTGTATTAAGATTTGTACCTGCAGGCATAAAGGATCTAAACAGGCTGAAGTGGTACCCAAACACATGAGCAGTCTACTGCCATTCAGCTTTCTTAATTAAGCTGCTTTGTTTTTATTTGGCCTTTTTTCCTAGAAGCCTGAATTAAATTGGATTCTAAATGATCCAGAACCGACAAACTAATCTTTACTGCCATATTTGTAGATGGAGTGCTCACTAAACTGTCACAAATATGCTGCCAGTTGGGTAATTTTCTCCTGTGACAAAGCAAGCAGAGTAGAGAGCCCAGGTCTCCTCACGGGGATTCTTAGAAGATTGGAGGAGGGGATAGGCAGGAATGGAATGAGTTGGGAACCACAGAGTACACCATTTACAGCCAAATGCCCCTTGGGACTAAAAAAAAGGAGAAAAAAAGGATGTAAAATGAGATCCTTTTCCTTTGTTCAGTATTCTCTACATTCAAACTTTTCTGGGGTTGTTTTAAAAAGCCATATTTATAAAATAGTGATACCGTGAAGTCAAACACCTCAAAGGTCTTTGCTTGTTTCACAGGAACACCCCTCTCTCAATAAAAAAGCAAGTTATCTGGAGTCAGACGTTGAAAATTAAGAAGTGGCCTTCATACAATTCATGGAATGGGTGGATTTATACAAGGATGTGAGTGAAAGAAGAAGTGTGAAAGGTAGACGAAACAGATCTAAATGAGTAAATGAGGGACCCAAAGTTCACATGAGGGAAATGTTCCTCAGCAGGAAAAAATAATTTCCCTTTTAACACAACCTGCACCGCAGGGGGCAATACACAGCTTTGCTGTGTACGCCTCTGATTCAAAGACACTTCCGACTCCCACCTCTTCTCCTCTCTCCCCGTGTCCCATCCGCCCAATCTTTCCTCCTCTACGCTTCCTGTACAGTGTGCCGCAGGGCACCAGGAAGGAGGGAGGCAACCAGAAAGCCTGATAACCAGGAAGCGGTCACATCTGGCCCTAACTAATTCTGTTCCACACAAGTTTGCTTTTCCTCTCAATAACATAACCTAATTAAAGAAAAAAAAACAGGAATTGGAGGCGCATATTTCCAATTCATCAAGAGGGTGTGAAGCAAACGAAGACTTCTAAAAAGGACGGGTCTTTTTTAATTAAACTCAAAATTGCCCCACGCCACTTTGAATTATATATTTACTAGAAATGAATCCAACCGACAGTGATTACATGAGCCCATATGGCTATCAGTTGCTCACATTATTAGACACACTTAGAGTATTAGTCACACTTTCCACCTGCAACGAGTTTCAGGACCCAACAGACACAAATGTGAAGAGTTTTTCTTTTTCAAACTCTGAAACTTTGACATTTCTTCACTTTTCTGCTGACAGTAGACTTCTATGCAGGAAAGGTTTAAATAGCTTCTCAGTAATGAAAACAAACTTGTTTGCTGTTATCACAAAAATTACTTAAAGTATGGACATTCAAAGAGAGCTGGAGAGAGGGGTTGAATATATTTCAAAGTAATGATGGCTGGATCACCTTCTTGAAGAGTTAAAAAAAAACCTTTTACCTCTCGTATGTCTTCAACTGGAAGAAGAACCCTGACTTTTCACTTTTTTCTCAGATTAAGACTCAAAGGTTTTGTACTCTACACTGATTCTAAAACTCCTAAAGCGTAATTTAATATGAAGCTGCTTGGTTGAGTTTGTTCAGGGCCTAATGACTGACTTACCCATGGCTTTAGTCTCCTCTCCTTTGGCATTGAGGATAGAAAACTTAAACTTGGCACGCACTTCACTTTTTGGGCAGCTAACCAAGAGTAGATAAAGTGATAAATAGTCTTTGCTCTCCTCATCCAGACCTTTAGGATTCACACGTAAACACCTAGGGGGGAAGAAAAGGAAGAAACACACCGGTGAGACAGCTGGAAGTTGATGTCACGTGTCTGCTGACGTCTTTTTTTTCTTTCCTGGATGTTAATTTGAAATAACTGCCTTACTTTGAAAGCCCTGACTCTTATAAATCTCTGTGACTTTGATGCTGTTATTCAGCTTTTTATTGCTCTAAATTAGAAATAAGACAGAACTATTTTTACTAAATTAAAAAAAAAGAATAATCTCTTGATGTGGCATCAAATTACAAACCAACACTAATTTGTTATTGAACAATAACCAATAAAAAATAAATAAACTAAAAGTAGAAACTGTTGCTTTTCATCAGGTCACTCTCTTTTGTTATAAAATTAAAAAAAATATATTTTCATATCTTAAAACGTCAGAACTGATGAGCAAAAATACTAACAGGAAGTTGAGTGTCAAATTAAAACCATCTTTATTACCAGGGGTGCACATAACATGTTTGGCCTTGTTCTCAGGGGAGAACCTAGAGTTGTTGTTTGGTCCACACATTTATAAATGTGTCTCGCTGTGTCTCTTCAGAGCTCCACTGCTCTGTTTTGGGTTCTTCAAGCTTAACATTAAGTCTGATTAGTTTTCCTGGTATTTTTTTTCAGTAAAAATCCTTTAATTTAAGAAAAAGATCAAGAGAAACCAGTAAAATATAAAAATACTGGCTAAAAACATTGTTTGCTGCTGTAAATTTATTAGTCAGCTGTTACATTTTCCACTTGGAGCTTCTGTCATTTATTGTAACTGTTTTCTGTTTAGAAATGATGAGGATGATTGTAATGTGATGCAGTCAGATAAAAAGGGTTTATAGTGAGGGCTGTATCTATGATGCTATTGTCATTGACTACATATCCCACAGTGCTTTGTGTGCATTCAGAATGGCGTGGATCAAAGCAAATAAGCTCATTTTATTGATAAGAACCGATGGTTTTCTGTATTTTATAGCACAAATAGGTAGAATTCTGCACGTCCGTGCCGCGATGGTCTATTTGTCTTATTCTGTGAATTTTTCCATTTTAAGGCGATGCAGCTGCAGTCAACTGCGAGACACGTCGGTCTGACTGACTGAAAATCCATCACACTGACAAACATATACAGAGACGCAGCATCAGCTGATCAGCTGTCAGCTGAAACGCCTTTGCTCAGGTTGAGAAACATATCAGTCAAACAAAAGAAGTCAGCTGGACTTTTCATTGTTTTGCTAATGAACTCCGCCTCTAATTAATGTAAAAATTCACACAGCTCAGCCAAACCAATGTTGAGTACGCAAACGTGTGTTGCAACTTTTCATCTGGTGCGCATTTTATATTTTGACCCCACATGCGCACCTGCAGACCGCTTATGTGCACCCCTGATTATTGCAGAGTGGTGAGCATTTAGTGTTTGTTAAATAAAGGTATGTCTGTTACAACGTATCAACTTCTCTCTCTCTATTAATTCCATTCACTCTAGTTACAAAATTGTGGGCTAAAACAGCAGAGTACTTTTTATAGAAGCATCCACAAACAAACACAAGCTGATATTTCAATGCCAAGCAGTAAAATGTTTGTAAATGTTCAGCTGCAAAAAGCAAAATATTCCAGTTTGTTTCTTTTGCCTCAAGGAAGTTAAACAATCTGAATGTATTCAGCAGCTAATTCAACATTCATATAAAAACAAGACCAACATTTAGCTCCTGACAAGGCATGAAGGCTCCATCTAACCTCGAAATTAAAGTCAAAGAGAAGATTTCCAAACCTTCACCCAGATCAGGTGTTCAGAACATGTCCAATTCTTCTCAAACATAAACACACGTTTGACAAAGAACCCATCTTTTACTGTTTCACTTCAACTTATTGTTTTTCACTGAATTAATATAACAATCGTGTCGTAGCACATTTCTGTTAATGAAGTCAACTTTTACAAAAGAGTTGAAGATTTCCATAATGAGTTTGTAACATATGGATATTTTGCTCCACAGCCAGTTACAGTTTGAGAAACATGAAACACTTTACAGAGGCCATATGGACAGTTAATTAACACGTCAGACATATGGAGAGCACAATTTTGTGAAGCAATTTGAGACAAATTAATTTTACTAACATTTTATGGAACCGTGTCTTTTTTTATTTGCCTGAGTTCCATAAACACTGCCAAGAAAATCAATATTTTATGTATTCTGTCTTTGTAAGTCTCTTTGTTAGGTAAGTACTGTGAACCTGGTCTTCCGTTCACTAACTGCAATGACCTTGAAAAGTTCAAATAAAAGGGGAGAAAATTGAGCAGACAAAAAACTCAGAGGTACTCAGTCATGTATCAGCCAACGGGAGTCAAGGTAATAAATAAAATGGCCTCAGCAAGATGGATCAGAAGTTTTGCACAAATCCACTTTAACCAAGTCCACAGATAGTACTAGAGGTCCAAACCCAAAAACAAAGCAGTACAAATGATCTTTATCTGAGCACTGGTATCTCTTGCTTCTTCAGTTTTAATTAAAACTTTACCACAACAATCTGATGAGCAGTGGGACACAACATGTCCCACATTTTCACATTAAACAGTCTCTAAACCAGGGGTCTCAAACTCCAGGCCTCGAGGGCCACTATCCTGCATGTTTTAGATGTTTCCCTGTTTCAACACACCTGATTCAAATCCTCTGTATTTCAACAAGTCCTGCAGAAGCCTGTTAACGACTTGTTCATTTGAATCAGGTGTGTTGAAGCAGGGAAACATCTAAAACATGCAGGATAGTGGCCCTCGAGGCCTGGAGTTTGAGACCCCTGCTCTAAACAATGCTGCACCCATCAACCCATTTCCTGATGTTTACCAGTTCCAGATGTTTGCAGACCAAGAAGGACACAAAAAGGGATATAAAAGTCAACCCCAGGTGGGAGATGTCCAAGAACAATTCTTAGAGAATGATAGTACAACTGTCACTATCTACAGACAGCTTTCAGACACGCTTCATCTCAAAGTGGCAGGGATTCAGTCATTCCCCTGAAAACTTGTTCTACTCCTCAGAACTCCAAAAAGCTCAGATCTTGTTCTCCAAGAACCCTTATAAAAAAAATGTTGTATTTTCAACAACTGAATGACAAAGTATCACAAACCATTTGAGTTTGTCGTTGGCTCCAGATGAGAAGGTGGAACTTTTGATGACCTCTCCCATTTCCTCACGACAGAAGCTGAAGTTATTAATGGTCCACATGTAGGAAAACTTCACCACTTTGATCTGGACAAAAAAAAAATACAGGTTGGGCTGAAACCAGATCTTTTTATTTATGGATTTATTTATTCTATACAGGTAAGCAGCGTTGGTCAGCCTGGACTTCAAAACCGCACATCAAAACTGCCTTTCATCTCAATAAACACTCACAACAAACGACAGCGAAGAAGAAAGGATATTGTAAAAGTGGCCCAAAAAAAAAAAAATACTTCTGCTAAGACACAGTAGAGATGAAAAATTTTCATCAATGACTTTCTCTAGCCTGGCTCTTAAGAGGAAAGTGATGTCTGAGCAAGGAAAGTCTGTAATGACAAGAGTGAAAAGAAGACGATATCCGAGGACAGATGACCTTAAAAACAAAGAAAACCTGTTAAATGACACCGATTTTCACGAAAAACAAAACAGGCTTGTAATACAAAAACAGTCAGGAAGAAAGAAACTGAAAAAATCCAAACATAGTATGTATTAATGAGGCAGAGCCAGCCATATTAAATAGAAAGCTTTTCCAGCTATAAGAACATAAACACCATTTTCCTTTGAGAAATGCAAATTATTTTACTTGAAAATCAGCTCGGCATAATAAAACTAAAAGTTCTCACAAAGAATATAATAGTGTATCTGGTTCGTGGTGGTTTTTCAAGTAGATAAAGCTGCAAACTGAGGGAAGGAAATAAAAGCTTTCAGCTCCACTACAGTGACAGAGAGACGTTTGTAACACGTCTATCAGTCACTCGATTTATCACGACTTTACAGAGGATTACTCTTCCAATTTAATGTTGTACTTTCCTTTCTTTATGTTCACAATTCATGCAACACTAACAGAGGGATTTTCTTCTTCTTTCTCAAAAACTGAAGTCACTTTACCCACAATACATCTCACCAGCTGACAGTTCTTCTGGAGGCTTGGCTGTATTTCACTAGTGACTGCTAACTTCACCCAGAAGTTTGAAGGCAGGAAACAGTCTGGTTCCTGCCTGGTTCTTCCAAAAAAACCCAGATTGCTCCTTTTTATTTTAACACTTGGCCTTAATGTGATTCATCAGCTATTTTACTGCTTGCTCAGTCCAAAACCACAACACAGAAAACAGAGAAAATATGAAGTCACTTTGTACTGAGTGTACTTAATCAATCCCAGATATCACTACACACAGAAATCCTCCCTCACCTGAGTGTAACACCAGCTCTCAGCCACGGGGCTGCTGGACATTCCTGCTGGGGGTGGGGGGCTGGAGGCTCTGGACATTGCCAGCTGATACCAGTAGATGCAGAGTGCAGCTGGAGGAGGGAGGGGCAAAAGCACCAGCCAGGTGTGGAGCTGGGTGTTCAGAGGAGGGTGGGGCCAGTTATCAGTCAAACACCCCCTGTCCTGAACACCTGCTGTACAAAGACCATCAGAGAGACGACTCCAGCTCAAGAGAACATCCAGACTCCAAAGTTACAGCGATTCTGCAGGAACACAGAAACACAGTCATTAAAATAACTTAGCCCAAACAAGTGAAGTATGCAACTGCAACCTTCTGTGTGGCTGCGCGTGTCGAGCCAATTCCTAATAGAATGGTTAGTCTAATTGAGCAGTATTTCCCAGTAAGCAGGACATAAAGACTCTGAATTCATTTGTTTTAAAAGAAGCTTTGGCATTCAAAGCACAGCAGCGGCGTGTGCACTGTTTCACTGAGGAAAGCCGTCCTTTATCTGTGCACGGATTCTTCTTTGTTTTCCTTTGAGAGGAGCGGAGCGCTGTGCCAGCCATCTGATTTCATCGAGACTGCAGCAGTCCACGGTGGCTCTAATTGAAGGGCAGGACTTAGACTTTCATGTCAAGCTGCCAGTCTGTACCGAGAACACAAGGTCGCCCATAACTTTCAGAATCAGAATCACAATCAGGTTTCTTTGGCCAAGTATGTTAGACACACAAGGAATTTGGCTCCAGTTCACATTGTTCTTGTACTTAAAGACAGACATGAAGATAAATAGACATTATAGAACACAAACAGCAGATGCATTCAGCAGCATCGTCCACCATGAATGTCTGACTGGTGTTTGAAGCTGTTTATACAGATAAAATATAATTATTTCTATGAGAGAAGAAGTTATTTCTTCATCAAGGTGGTTCAGCATCATTGATCCTCTCTGCAGTCTGTTCCTGTCTTTATTTGTTGATCCAAACCAGACCATGATGAACCGGCAGAGGACGGACTTGATTATAGTTCTGCAGAAGTTCACCATCAGCTCCTGTAACAGGTTAAACTTCTTAAGTTGTTTTTGTTCCTTCGCAACAGTTTCCTGGGATTTAACATCTTGTGGGAAAAAAAGTCCAGCACAATTTAAAAAGTTACAAATGGAAGTTATTTTCTCTGCTGACTGATTTCCTGTGAAGGACGCAGGAGAGGAAGAGACCTCGACACTAAATTCATGCTAAGTCATCGCAAGGTCTCAGGATCAGCTTTTCTCACTCACCCAGCAAGTCCCTGTGTCTCCTGCCAGAGAAAGCCTTCCATCTCTAAGCTTAATTAGTCTCTGATTGAAAAAGAAGTTCAGGACCCGAAGAAAACACGGCAGAAACAGAGTGTCACATCCAGAGTGCAGAGAGACGGTGCAAAAAATGAGAGAAGGGCTACAATCTGGGGGAAACCTCTGTCATAGTGAGTGGATCGGAGACAAAAGGGGTGACAACCAAACCTTAGTGGCTACCAAATCAAGAGACAATTTAATTAACAGTAAAAGATAACGATGGCATCTCATCTTCTTCAATTCAGTGCACACATTTTCTTTTTTAGGGCCGTTTATATTGTTTTAAAAATGGACTGGTGGCATTTTTTCTCAGTGAAGTAATAAAATATTAATCAGAAAAGTTGGGAGAAAAAGGCTGATTTGCAATTTAAATAACCTGAGACTTCCTGGCAATTAATTAGAGTCTATACGAGTAAGTAAGGGCATAAATGTTTCTTTTTTGTGCATACAAATGTCTTTTTTGGTGTGTGTGCTATTTTTTTCTGGCATTGTTACACAGAAAATATATATTCCAGATTTCCCAGCGCTTTTTTGTGCATCTTGTCTCGTAAAGAGAGCTATGAATGCAGAGTAATCACACGGCGAATCAATTTAAGAAAACATGACAACACTGCCAGCACTGCTAACAGCTTCACAGCTTTCTAAGTAGACCCAGATGACACTTAACCAGAATAAAGCTAAGAATCGTTCTTTTTTCAAACCCTTTCATGACAAACATCAAGAGCAAAGCGGCAGGAGGAAAGCAGAAATAACAACTCTGAGATGGAGAAGATGCGTGAAAATCATAGGACTCCGTCGGAGGAACAGTCTTCAGACAGTTCAGCTGTCATGGGAATTTGATGATGAGAGTGTGAATGAGGGAAAACGACTATGAGGTGATAATGCATATGATGAAACAAAAATAAATGTCCGCACAAAACACTGCATATTAAATTAATGGTACCCAAAGACAATTAAAAGACAAAAGAGGAAGTTAATGGAGGTGCCGTGCTTCCGATAAGGAGTGAAGAACTTTTTTTTTTGTTGTTACTTGGACTCAATCAGCACCTCATAAAGAAGATAAAAAGATGTGAAAATTGGAATAAGAGTGCTTAGCGATACAAAAACCAGACTAACAGAGTCAAGATTCTGCAGATTACACAAGTCTATTTCCTCTCCAGCAAATACATGAAACTAAAAACAACATTTAGACAAAGGAAGTGCGCTGCACCGCAAAGACCTTTCGCTGGGATTCAAGCAGCTGTTTCTGAGGGTTTTTTAAACTGCACAAAAACAAGCAGCACATTTAGGTCAAAATAGATAAAGACTTCTTTCACAGGCTTGATAAAAGAAGATTGAAACTTAAGAGCCAAGACAGGATCAGGTGAGAGAAAGAGGACATGAACGCTAAAGCTGGATTCATGCTAACGCAAAAGTAAATGTGCTCCAACACGGCGGCGTACTGACGGAGCCAGTTTCTGTTCATACCACCCCGACCAGGTTGCAAAGAAATTCTCCGCCAGGACAGCAGGAGGTGCGTTCAACCGTGAAGTTTGAAGAGGTCTCCCGGTACTTTATGTGTGGTTCCAACCACGAAAGAAACAAATAAAAAGCAGGAACTTTACGGCCAGCAGCATCACCACTGCTGCCATTCAGACTTTTTTTAATACGGACAAATTTGTCCCTCATTTTCCTCCATCGCTTCGTGCACTCCCCAACCTCCAACTCCAAGGTTCCAGCGATCTCCTTCCAGGAGTTGAAGCTAAATGATCGTACTTCCTCACTTCTTCTGCGAGACGTTCCTCGATCTTCTCCATGTCTTCAAGACTGTCAACACTCGCGCTGTTTACAATTTCAAAGGGAAGTTACATCATGCCGGAAATGATGTTGGGTTGCTTGGCTGACCAATCACAGACGTGCGTCATCCAACGCGGCCGTCGGAAAGATAGAAAATAGACTGTGACTCCAACCGACCATCCGAGGCAGTTGGAGAGCCCATACAACGTCGTATCATGGCGGTGCGTGTCTCCAACACGTTGGAGCTGCGTTAGTATGAATCCAGCTTAAGAGACAACAACAAGAGGGACACAGGACATCCTCAGTCTGGACAGAGCAGGAGAGGACAGGACAGGGTGGTGTGGCATGGGACGAGACAGGTAAGTCCTCAAAGTTCAGATGACATTTTAGTAACAGGATTTTCTTAGAATTACACAGACTACCAGGTTAGTACCACCTTGAATGTGTAGAAGAGACAGAAACAGGGTGACAAGATCCAGAAGAGGACGGAAGCAAGTCTTTCTGGTAGATTCATCTGAGGGACAATATAATAATTGAACACTTGACACAAGGAGAAAGTGGAGGATAACTAAAGGGAGGGGAAAGGAGGAGCGAGTTGAATTACCCCCAATTGTTGTTACATGTGATTTATAGTACAGCTGTGCTTTGTTAAACTGAAGAGGAAAAACTTGAAAGGATTTCAATTTAATTTAAATCTTTAAAGAAAAGTGTTTGTTACATGAAACATGTGGAACTGAGTCAAACCTGAACACTGAACAAGTTTAAACAAAATATACCAAATATGTTATGTACAATACAAATACCAGTAATCTAGGTATTTTATTTATACAACTATTTTAAACAACTTAATGTGAAACTATATAAAGTTTTTTTATAGTCTGAAAACAGAACAGAAATCCCTTCACCTGCCAAGGACACGTTACAACAATCAATTAAAAGATTTCGCCAATTTGTGCAAAAAGCAAAACTCACTGATAAAAAGATCTTGTCAAACCGCATCATTAAATATAAAAGTAGATCATTTTCAAGTTAAAGAGGTCATTTCATACAAATTTCAGGACTTTGTGGTTATTTCTTAATTATTAACCAGTAATATGAAACATTTTATACATAAAAAACCTCAGGAAACACTGATTAACAGACCTTTCAATCTGTCTGTATTAAAATTTGGGTGGTTCCGGCTCCTTCCGTCAGGCCTCGATCAGCAGCTCGTTCATATTCATTATTCGAATTTGCTGGACTCTGATTGGCTAACAAACTAGCCTATGTGAACAAGGTATACTGTTTCCTGCCCCGCTGTGCATGGCAACAGCAGACGTCGTGTCGTCTTATGCTAACAGCTGTTAGCCAGCTGCATGCTAGGCGTGGTTTCAACTGCGGGAGCTGATGAATACTAATGAACAAAGGAGTTGTGATGAAACAGATACAGGCCGTTTGAACTCAGGTTTTATCACCACCTGCGTAGTTTAAGAGATTAAACTGAAAGAGAAGTTGTTGACCTGTTTTCACACCCACTATGAAGGTAAGAACACCTGTGGAGCTAAAATATTCAACAGAAACCTCAGAAAAACCGTTTTTAATGGAAGGGCCTCTTTAAAGAAATAAATCTCAGAATCGGATTGACATCCAAAATCAACAGCCCCTCTGGTAAAAGTTTCATGCTAATCCCTCGGTTATTGTTCAAGTAATGCAGCTTAAAAAGAAGCGAACCGTACTAATCACATAACCTTCTTGGCGAAGGTAATGATGCAGTTTGTTTCAAATGTTTCTTTCTCCTCCATAAAAACATAAAACACATTTACTTCGACGGCACTATGATGAAGATTCATCGTTCCAAGAGTCTCACCACCAGCTGTTTTGTGTGAAATGGGATCTTAAAAACCACAGAGCAGTTAGCAGTGAGGCAAAAAAAAGTGTGTTCAGTACAATGCAGTGAAACCAAGTAGAAAAAAGAGAGAAGGGGGTTGGGCCAAATCAATCCCATATTGCTGTTCCGTGCCTGCCTTCAAAAAAGGTAAGCCAGATGAGGAGAGGGAGACCTGGAGCCCATTTATATTCATTACAGAATATCTGTCTGCTCTCACTCTGCCAGTCCAGCTACCGTCTCTCTCATCCCTCTGTCGCACACCTCAACTCGCCAGAGAGTCTGGCAAACCAGGATTCAACTTCCTCTGCATAAACAACAGCTAAGTGAGGTGATTCTGCAACTGTTTCTGCCATTAGGATTAGAGCTGGAGGCGGCCAGCTGGCCAAGTTGTTACAACACCAAGCGCATCACAAACACATTACACACTGAGTCGATCCCAGACATCCAGCTCACGGCGCTGAAATATTCACTTTATCAAAACATTTTACATGGTGAGAACAGAGATTTCTGAGCATATGTTACCTCCATCTGCAGACCTGATAATGAGAAATGCCTGGAATGCAGATTTGCTCTTGATAAATTATTTTGATTGGTTTGTTTTTCCATCTGTGCACGTGACACGCTGAATGGCAGCGATGCAAAAAAGTCACTCAAGCCTTCATCTCAACATGGAAATCTATCACGGGCACGAGGATTATTTAGGATATTTTATATGCTCAGACTTTATTAAATCATTTTACTATTTTTATGAATCATGTTCATTTTACTCAAGATCTCAGAAACATTTTAATTAGAGATTATAAATGCTACTGGGATTAAACAAAACTCCATTTTAAATCCAGAGAAAATAAAACATTATAAGTCAGTGTGGAAGTTGTGTCCAAAATTTCAGGCAATTTTTATAAATGGAATCTGACTTGTTTTAAGATGCCCTTTAAGTTTCCTTTGGTTAGAAGAAGAAAGGAATACGCTGGCAGAGAACCGAAAGAAAACACATCTTACGGTGAAAATAATTATATTTTTCAGTTTTGGAATTAAAAATGATTTAAAGAAAAACTGAGCAAAACATTTCCACATCAGTCCCACTATTAAAACCAAAACCTAAGGAAGTGAAAGTGTGATGCTGTGATAGAGAACCTGGTCAGGTACCATCTGAAATGCACTCCTCTGGAACATCTCATGGAATACAGCAAAGATCATGAAACATCTACTCTGATTGAAAATCTACAGAATGTGCTGAAACAAATCCAAACCACAGAAGTTAAACTACACAAGGTGCTGCATCTACATGCTGCAAATGTTCTGGAGCCACAGAACACCACAGGAACATATTTATAGAAATAATAAATATTAAAGATGTGAGTCCTTAAATTGAGAAAGTTTGAAACAAATTTAAGTACTAATTATCAGTGATATTCTCCATCATCCAGATGACTTCTTCTCTTGAAGCACATCTTCACCACCAGCAGTTGAAAAACTGTCACATATTTTCTAAAAGTTCTATTAAAAATGGATTTATAAAGTTTAGAGTGTAACCACAGCTTTGCTGTGAAGATGAGCACTCGGCACAGATGTTGGTGATGATGGGTGTTTTATTTTTATAAAACAGGTTACATCCATCCCAGAAATCCTTGAATTTGGCCATATGGCAGAGTCCTCAGGCAACCAGCTCAGCTGCAAAATCAAAGGTGAAGAGTGACAGAATAAAGACAGAAAGCCTTCTGGAATTAATTATCATTTCTGCCCAAACTCTCAAAAACAGAGAGAAATTCACTATGAAAACATTCTGCACACACACAAACATGTGATCTGAACCTCCTTTCACATGCAAAATGAAAGGCAAACATCAAACACACAAAGACACCCACTATATTCTCCCTTGGGGCACTGGTTGTTGCTGGGAGGAGGACAAACAGGTGGCACAGTGCTGACACACCGCCACCAGGTGGACAGGGGGTGGAGCTGCATAATGTGGCTGCTTCAGAAAAGGCTGCGATCACAGCGGGGATGCTGGAGTGTTTAGAGGGTCACCTTGTGCAAAAACAAGCAGCGTGCAAAACAGTGAGGTACAGAGACAGACTGCGGAGTTTAGAGGAACAGATGACAAACTCTGAATATAAGCCAGAAAACCGAGGTTAGGCAGCAGACTATCACAGATTTGAATTTCTGCATGACACATTACAGAACAGAAATCGAATGCCAGTGTGGAGCTCAGTTTTCATTAGCTTAGTCAACGCTGTGCGCTTCTTACACCACCACCAAAACGAACCGCTTCCCTCTGGTGAGAAATCTGACATCAGGTTAATGAAGCTTGTTCATTATAAGGTGAGATTCCATTAAAAGCTTGTTTGAAGCATGTGCAAATACATCTAGGGGGGATAACTAAGACTGAGCAAGTGAAGTAGTTGAACATTATTTCTAAAATCATACACAGCTGGCTGGAGGCACACATCCTGTCAAATAAGCACATGAACATGGATCATATAAAGGAAGTCATTCCAACTCTTCATTATAAGAGATTCACTATTTCTGACAGGATGAGTAGAACTGAGATGTCGGTAAAATTATTGGCAAGAAAACTGAAATTATACGAGCAGCTGCAGGTGAGACTGGCAGGCAGGATAGTCAAAGGGAAGAAGAACCAAGTTAGTTCATGAATGTGCCAGATGTTAAAAACATGTCTGTTGTAAATCAGTGTCTGTCCATTTTGCCCACGGCTCAGAGAGGGAAAAAGAGAGTGAGAAAATACCAGAAACAGTGGGCAAACATGCATGACGGCGCTGTGCACAAATTCAGCAGCGGGTCGTGGGGACGCTGGAGTGTGTCGGATCCAGGGCCACAGGAGGTGTGATGGATTAAGAGGTACTGGCAGAGACAAAGGTCCTCCCTGAACCGTGGTGCTAACCCCAGTGAAACAACATCACCATCGCTCTCCATATCACTGATGGGCTCCATCTCCCTCCATTTTTTAAACCATCTTCTCAACTGCCCATTTTCTCTCTTCTAATACCCACTCAAGACGGCTATAAAACCAGGCAACCATGCTAAAGCCACACACCTTCTTTAATGCTTTACAGTCTCATTCTGATTGCATTTCCTACTTTAGAAGATTTAAAATGAGAGAAGTATTCAAATGTGCAAGAAGCACATCATAAAAATGGAAACTGCTTATCCCAAATTATTGTTGTTAGTGTCCAAGCTGCACTTCAAGGCTTTAAGCATATTTTAACTCCTATGATCATAATAACCTCATTTAAGTTGGATCTGAAGAGATAAGCAGTGACTGCAACCATGCGTAGGCAGTTATCAGTGTCATAATCACACGGCACCCAAAAAGTAATCTTGCCTTGTTATGCCAAGTGAGCAAACAGTAGAACTGTTCAAACAGGCATGACAGAAAGCAGACAATGTAAAGATGCATGGTTCCACATCCACTTCATGCTCAGACCAAAGTCAAAGAACAAAAAGGACAAATAATTAGTTACAGTGTTAGGCTACAAAATTCTCAAGAGATGCACAATGTTTCTAAATCATATAATAACACACATACTATAGATTAGTTTGGCAGCTCTCTGCAAACATCTGCATGCTGCGATTTGTCTTGTGTTTTTGGAAAAATGAAGTCTTATTTTACAGATGCTGAAAAATCTTTATTCAGGGAACCACAGGTGTCTCTCTTCTGCATTTCCAGCCTAAAAAAAAACACAGTATCTTAACCATGACACTGTTCTTTCTCTCCTACAAGCTGATTTGCTGCAAGGGGTATAACATATAAAAAGATGGGAACTGTCAGAGAACCTCCCACCTCCCCATCCTCTCCCATAAAAACCCTTTGATGCCTGATTCCGTCTGTAAAGGTTTCAAACTAAATTCAAACACAGACAAAAGATCCAATTTAACACGATCATTTAACGCATTTAACACGATCAAAATGTTGAAGTCTTTGTCTCTGTTGGGTTTATAATTTGACACATTTTCTGATGAATTACTGAGAAATACATTGTGATGAAATTCTCATCCTGCAGTGACTTTCAGCTCAAAGTTTTTTTCTAATATTCAGATAAATATTTTTCTACATTTGAATCACATGATCAACAAAAGAAACATAGTCAAAAAGATCTTAAGACTTAAGAATTCCACAAATTTCTTTCCCAGTCAACTGACTGCTAAACTTTTTGGCAACGCTCTTGAAAGGATCTGACAGTAAACACTTTTCTGTGAAACTGCAATTAAACCAATTATTATCCATTTCTGTCACATTCATATTTATAGATATCTGTCCTGGATGTGCTTGTACTTTCTTTCCAACCCAGCAAATGTCCTCATCACAAAGTTTCATTTCAACGAGCTAATCTGGAAGCTAAAAGCAAAGCGTGTGAGAAGGAGGAAGGAGCTGTTTTGTGACCACATTGGGTGCAATGATGTGGTTTCTAATTAAAATGCAAATAGAACAATGGGGAGTCTCTCTTCACCTTGTTTTCACTTTACTCTATAAACAACCAAAATCAGTGAGATTTAAGCTACTAAAACCTGAACATAACCCACCGTTTGACTGGAATAAAATTTAAGATGCACGGACACACACATCCAGCCCGTGGCGATGAAAATATCTCTACTTGGCTATGATAGTATGTGAGAGGTTTTTAAAAGCACAAATCCCTAAACTGAAAAAGTTAAAAGAGGTTATTCAGCAACAAGAAAATGTACTTCTCTCTGGTATATTTTACATTTCGATTTGAATCTCAACAAACAACTGAGATGAATGAATGATCAGAATGAATCATCTGAGTGAAGTCAAATGTCTAATTTGTGCCTGAAAACAAAACTAATCATCGAGGGCTTGATTTAGGAGGTGTCCTTCAGTTTGACTTTGTCATGTCACACATTTCCTGCTCAATTAACAGCAACCAGTGGATTTCAAACACATTTAGTAGGAACCACAGAGGTTGATAATTACCAGCAGCCCAGGTTCATAAGGGGACCAAACACAAAGCCTGTCTTTAGCTCTGTCTTTATCCCCATCGCTTATATAATCTCTTCTGATCCTTCTCGTTTCACACAGAGTGTTGGACACCATGTATTCACTTCACTGGTGTCTTTCTACACCAACAGGTTTCAGGCTTTTATAAACCACAGCATGATGCAAAATCAGTAAGAATCGGCTTGGAAGAGACAAAGACCTTATTAATCACACTAAATAGATTTAAATAAATCTAAAAATATCATCTAAAGCATATTTCATACTGAGTGAAATTCTGCCTTTATCATCAGAGAACATTGGATGTCATGTAGAGAATAAAACAGACCTTTTACTTGCCATGTTTGAGTTGTAAAATGATTAAAGAAACAAATATTCCAATTCTCTGCTACGCAAAACCCTCAAAAATCATTGATACGCACATTTAAATTAAACTCCACACGCACATTTTAACATTAGGATCATCCATTCCTTTTTTCTTCATCATCAGATTAACAGACTGAAAACATTTCAGTGATAATGAATCTAAAACATGGAATCTGCATGTGGTTAACTCAAATTCATGGTTTCTAATCCATGTGAGTTCGGCTCTCCCCTCCATATATAAAAAGAAAAAGTCTCCCAGCGATCAGCTGAGGCAAAGAGAAACAGAGAGGAGATACTAACGTGAGCGGATCGATCACTTCAGGAAAGTCTCATGCTAATAAATCAGCTTCAGTTTACTGAAGATTCTGTTGCTGCGTGTGCCGAATTAGATGTTCCTTTAGAAGAAAAGAATGTTCTGCTGAACTACGGCACTTAGTTATGTTGAATTATGATAACAGTCGTTAAATGTAGGATTTTTTTTCTATTGAATTGTTTTCAATCCACCCTATTAAGTTCTGTTTAGGTGAATAAATATGATTATTGGCATAAACATTGAATTCATGTTAAGGAATTTCAAAAGGAAGTCACATGGATTTAATAGGGCCCCAAGTTGTCTTAATTAAAATCACCTTCCATGTATCGCTGAAAACTAGTTGAAAAATTTTTTGTAATTCTTAAATCTGTACAATGTTTATTCAAGATTAGTTGTTTACATTTAAGAGGAGCAGTTTTATCTGTGGTTCATCTGAATGTCATACATCTGTACTGCTACTGAGATGTTTATTACAATTATATATGTATAATATAATATTATATTATTACAATTATTAGAATGTTTATTACAGAGAAATAAAGTCAGTTTCAACAGTTTGCTGATGTTGATGCAAAATAAGATGTTGGATTACTTCTTGAAATTTTAGAGTGAAAAAGAGAAAACTACAACTTTGAGTAACATTCTATAGAAAACCCGGAATATTTGCAAAAAGAGAGAAATTATAAACACAAAGTTTTTCCCAAATGTGTGAACTCTCTGTTGTCTCGGTGTACGTTGCACTTTTTGAGCAGTAAAAAGTTAAACTGTGCCAACAGCAGGACAAGTTACTGATACAGTAAGATGTCATCAGACTCATAAACCAAAAAGTAAAACAACATGACATAAATACTGTTCACAGGAAAGGAAAGCAGAGACTTTGAAATATGAAATCAAACAGGAAATATGACAAAAAGGAGATGTTTGATGGACAGAATCATTTGGGAACCGTTATGTGTTTCAAGGCATCCGATCAGGCTGCTTGGAAAATCATCAGCAATTTTAAGATCAATAAAAAAAAGATTATATTGTTGTTCAATATGTTGCTATACTGTTTGTCTTTCTATTAGGATGAAATAATTCAATCCCAAGAGAAAACAAACACACAGACTGAAGAGAAGCCAATTAAGATCGACTGTTCACTTAACGTCTCACACTGTCATATTCAGTTGCAGATTCAGGATCAAGGCCAATTTAATGCTGCAGGGGGTCGAAACTGGCATTCTTCTACACAGCAGCTCATTTTTACCTCAGGGAACGAGATCCAGGCCTGGCAACAGTTGTCACATCTAATTTCCCTTTTTCTTTAAATGAGTGTTAATTTAAGACAATTCAAAAAGCTACTGTACTGGGTCGTCATTAGACGATACTTCAGGGTCATCTGCTGAAGAAGGCTTCCAAAAAAAATATTCAAACAATGCCACAAACTTTAAGCTACTTAAACATAATGAAGTCCTTATTTTAAAAGTAGTAATTGTTTCCGCTGTGTTATGAGGCTTAATTTTGCCAATAGAGGTCCTGCTTTGTAAAAAGGAAATAAACCAAATTAAAAAAATATGCATGAAAATTTGAATTGTCAAAGGCTTTTAAAAGTTTTGCTCTACCTCTAATTAAAGTGACTAAAATAGTTTTATGAACGCTTACTGCCGTCATACTTACTTCATTCATGCACACTGCTTCTCTAAACGTTTCTGCTAATGTGTGGAAATAATTTTGTTACATCAAAGTAAAGTGATTTCAATGTAAAACATGTAAAATAAAATTTTAATAATGCTGTTTATGATCATCATATTTTGACCAAAAAATGATTAAGACTCCAACGCCCAAAAAGTTACTGAGTAAAATGCAAATAAAACAGAATACAAGGACTTGTGAGTCTTAAAATTCCATAAATTATTCCAAATAGAACATCAACAACAAATCAGCTGTTGAAACTGATGTTTTACAATTTTATAGAAAATATCAGCTGATCATCTAGAGTGAATATCATCAATAAAAGAATCAGAGAATTAGGAGGAATCTCGGTGGATTTGGGACAAGGTCAAAGGTCAAAATTAGATGGAGGTGATTTTCAGGCCCTGAGGCAGCACTGCATTAAAAACTCAATTGATTCTCTACTAAACATCACTGCATGGACTCAGAAACACTTCCAGATATCACTGTCACCTGAGATCACCTATCTGCATCAGACCAGAACGGTCCTCTCCTAAAACTCCTGCAGCTGGTCTCCTCACTCCCCAGATGTTTACAGACAGATGTTAAAAGAAGAAATGGTAAACATCACCCTGTTCTAAACTTTGCTGTGATGTGTTGCTGCTATTAAATACAAAATGAGCTCATATTCTTAATGAAATGGTAAAATATCTGTTAACATCCCAACTTTTTTGGGAATGTGGGCTGAATTTGTTCACTTAATTTGCACGGAAACAATTTTTCACAATATATTTTTACTATAATGAAAAGTTGCTACAGCCTCAAAGACAGCTGAGGGTATTTGAAGAGAGGAGCACACTTTGCTCTCTGCTTTGCTGCTGCTCTTTTCTGTGAAAGGAAGGAAGAGAAAAGGTAGCTTCACTAATAAGTTCAGTTCTATCTGTCAGCTGCACTTGGTACGAGGAGGGTTACTTCTTTATGTGCCCCAGTGTCACTCTGCTGCCCAATTACCCAAAGTATACACACATACACACACATTCATGTATATTCAGGCAGAATTTTAAATAACCTGTTAAATTCATAAAAGATGGATCATTCTTTAAAACCAAAAGTAATCTTCTCACCTTTTAAACACTGTTATTCACACATTGAAGAACACATATATTATACAGTGAAGGCTGAAAATTAAGTCCCTTTTTTTCTGAAATATCAAACCACAGCTTTAAAACCAAAATTAAATGCAAGTAATTTGAAGCCATGATGTACCTGCTGATCACAGATCCTGTTACAACATGAAAAAATCTGACTTAAGTAATAAAGATTACATTTATTATCAAGAAAAAAGGATTATAAAGAGTTTTTTTTCTAACAATGAATCATTTTAGTTATTCAAAAACAAAACCCCTAAACACCACAGTAAAAGCATTTTACAGTATGTTCATTTTCTATTAGTTAGATATTTTCTTACGAATCAAATAAAGGGCTATTTACTCACAGACAAACACAGGCTGAGATAGTGCTGGGTACAGAGCTTCTGCACACATCGGTTTCTGTTTGGCTGCTGGAATCTAAATGCCAACTCCTACTCCTGCACTATTGAAGTGAAAAAGCCTGCAGAGGTGCAGCCACAAGCAGATACCAAACAACTGCCAATGTGTCATATCATGTGTTTTAATCAGCTAGCAGTTGCGTTTGAGATCAGTTTATTTCCCGCACACGAGGCTCACAAAAAGTCGGCCACAGGCAGAATCAAATCTGCTCCCAAAGCGCTATTTAGATAACAGCAACAAAATAACTGCCAGTGTTAGTAAAGGTGATAAAACCCTGTGTGTCACCTTTCAAATCCCAATTCATGTTAAGGTTACATGTGTTCCCCTCAATACTCTTTTCAGTGTGGAGCCTTTTGGAGGGCCATCAGATGATGCTTGGTACTACAGTCAGCAATAAAAGAGGAAAATGCCAGACAGATAAAGCTGCTAGAAAACCGCAAACACAGACTCACACACTCACAGTGACATTTCAGATCTTTGCAGAGAATCAGGGACTGTAACAAACAGTGATTCTCTGAATGCAAGCCTTCCTAATTCATCTCCTTCTCCTCTATCTCTTAGAGTACTTCTGCTACTATCAAACTTTAAGCCCAAAAACTAATTTTCTTTGCCTTTTCTGCCATTTGGAATTACTTCTGTTAACTATACACGTTTTGTCTGTGTTTAAATCGCCTCTGGTGAAAGATGCCTTTGGTGCAAACTCCCTCTGAGATTATCACTCTCTTTAATGAAGTCATTTGAGTCAGGCAGGCACATTCCAATCTCTGAACAGCCAATCAAAAGAACCAGAGAGATTTTTTCCATTCTTGCAGATGCCAAGATGGTAGCAACGGCAGACAGTGACTGACTGAGAGATGGAGGAAGATAAAAAAAGAATAAGAAAGGAGTTAAATACATCAGACACAAAGGCTGTGCCATATCACATCATCCACAATACTGTCATATTGTGATACAAACAACGTGACAACACAATACATTTATGTTATCAGCGTACTGATCCAAAAGCATGAATTACACATTATTTAAAATGGTGTATCAGCCACAGCATGCATTAGGTGTCCTACTTAGATTCAGCAGTGACACCTCGATCATTTGGATGATAATGTGCTTGTGCACATGTAGACTGAGTGAGAGTTAGCGCAGCATGATGACCTCCAGAGCGGCTTTAGTAATAAGTTTGGCTCCAAGAGGACAGACCTCCAACACAGAAAGATGTCTTATAAAATATGCGAGGAACTATTAAGACTTAAGGTAGAAACAAAACAAACCTAAAGATTTGAAGAAAACAATCTGCAGAGGACCAGAAAAAAATGTTGCAACTTACACGCAACTGTTGGAAATTATTTTTCTATAATGTAATCAATATTGTTTCATAAAATTCCTTTAAATATTGTGATACAATTCTGAGGCTATAGTCCACTCAAAGACCCCAAAAGTAGGGATGCAACAATACCACTTTTTTCAAACTGACATGATACTGATACTTGGATCTGAGTACTTGCCGACACAGAGAATGATGATACTTCTACCACACAAAACAAAATGCAATGAATTGGAAGACAGGTTTTATTTTCTTCTCTGCTTGTTACAACAAATGATGGTGAATTATATACAAAGTAAAATATTAATAAAAAAGACCAAAAAACTAAAATTTCAAGTGAAAAATAAAATATTTCTGAGAAATTATTGCAGCACATTTTAAGTATCAGTTAACTAACTGATACAGATACGAGTACATTAGAATGGTATCGGCCCCTATACAAGTATGGTATTGGTGCATCTCTATATGCAATAAACAAGAAACTGGAACAAAGTAGAAGCATAACATAGTAGATGAAAACGAAGTAGGGAGGAAGTCAAGCACTAATGATGGGACCTGCTTTTTACATCACATGATAATGTAACAGCTCAAAAAATGAAGAAAGATTAAAAAGCAGCAATGTTCTGATGGAAGAAAACAAGTTATTCATAATTCAAACCAAATTAGATTCTGCTCTGTGTTATTATGGATAAACAAGACAGACTTGTCTCTAACCTTTTACTTACATTTCAAGTGTAAATTTCCATACAAATATTTCTATGAAACTCTTTTAGGAAACCACCACCTACATGATTAAAGCCAGAAGAATTTTCATTTGATAGTAATATCCTGTAGATGATATTCAACACACCTTGAAGAGACTGAGTCGTATCTCACCATGAACTTGTTTGTGTACCAAAATATTCTAAAGTCAGATATGAGCCCAACAGTCTGACAGCTGAAGCTCTGCAAGATTTCCTGCATCATGAACAGCATCACTCAAATAGCTTTGTTGCACATGTTTGTCATATATGATAATTAATAGACAAATATATTTAAATCATCTGTATAAATTGAATTTTTACAAAAATCCTACTGCAACATAAAAAAGACTGATAATAAGAATTTTTCAATATGCTACCCTAGATCTGCTCAAACAAGCATCATCGAAATGCTTTGGGAGGGTCTTTGAGTTGTGCAATAACATATGTTCACAAATAACCACACCAGGTGAACACTAAAGAAAACCTTATCTGCACCAAGTCAACTGAAAAATCCAATCCTCTTCAAAAAACACACATTTTTACCCAACTGGACACTAACAGTGGCTTTGGACAATGATTTTTAGAGAAAAAGAAAAACATACAACACATGGCAACACAAACCCAAAGGGAGGACAATTAAAGCAAGAATGAAACCAGTGAAATGGCAAAAAATGCAAGCATGAAATAAAAGAACTCAATACACTGGAGACAGACAGCAAGCTGGACAGAACACATGAGCTCTGTCAAAAGGATGACTAAAATAAACTAAATAAAAACCAATTATTAACCAGCCCAAGCAAATCTAAAAAGGAGCTCAGAAATGAGGGAGGAAGCATAAGTGGAGAGAGCCATAAGGTTGCCTCGGTAACTGAAATTAGAGCCAAGGACAACAAGAGAAATGTGAATGTGTGGGAACAACCCAGGTGAGACGGACCGAAAAGGGAATAAAGACATACAGTGGGGCAAAAAAGTATTTAGTCAGCCACCAATTGTGTAAGTTCTCCCACTTAAAAAGATCAGAGAGGCCTGTAATTTACATCATAGGTATATCTCAACTATGAGAGACAAAATGAGGAAAAAAAATCCAGAAAATCACATTGTCTGATTTTTAAAGAATTTATTTGCAAATTATGGTGGAAAATAAGTATTTGGTCAATAACAAAAGTTAATCTCAATACTTTGTTATATAGCCTTTGTTGGCAATGACAGAGGTCAAACGTTTTCTGTAAGTCTTCACAAGGTTTTCACACACTGTTGCTGGTATTTTGGCCCATTCCTCCATGCAGATCTCCTCTAGAGCAGTGATGTTTTGGGGCTGACGCTGGGTAACACGGACTTTCAACTCCCTCCAGAGATTTTCTATGGGGTTGAGATCTGGAGACTGGCTAGGCCACTCCAGGACCTTGAAATGCTTCTTACGAAGCCACTCCTTCGTTGCCCGGGCGGTGTGTTTGGGATCATTGTCATGCTGAAAGACCCAGCCACGTCTCATTTTCAATGCCCTTGCTGATGGAAGGAGGTTTTCACTCAAAATCTTACGATACATGGCCCCATTCATTCTTTCCTTTACACGGATCAGTCGTCCTGGTCCCCTTGCAGAAAAACAGCCCCAAAGCATGATGTTTCCACCCCCATGCTTTACAGTAGGTATGGTGTTCTTTGGATCCAACTCAGCATTCTTTCCCCTCCAAACACGACAAGTTGAGTTTCTACCAAAAAGTTCTATTTTGGTTTCATCTGACCATATGATGTTCTCCCAATCCTCTTCTGGATCATCCAAATGCTCTCTAGCAAACCGCAGACGGGCCTGGACGTGTCCTGGCTTCAGCAGGGGGACACGTCTGGCACTGCAGGATTTGAGTCCCTGGCGGCGTAGTGTGTTACTGATGGTAGCCTTTGTTACTTTGGTCCCAGCTCTCTGCAGGTCATTCACTAGGTCCCTCCGTGTGGTTCTGGGATTTTTGCTCACCGTTCTTGTGATCATTTTGACCCCACGGGGTGAGATCTTGCGTGGAGCCCCAGATCGAGGGAGATTATCAGTGGTCTTGTATGTCTTCCATTTTCTAATAATTGCTCCCACAGTTGATTTCTTCACACCAAGCTGCTTACCTATTGCAGATTCAGTCTTCCCAGCCTGGTGAAGGTCTACAATTTTGTTTCTGGTGTCCTTTGACAGCTCTTTGGTCTTGGCCATAGTGGAGTTTGGAGCGTGACTGTTTGAGGTTGTGGACAGGTGTCTTTTATACTGATAACGAGTTCACACAGGTGCCATTAATACAGGTAACGAGTGGAGGACCGAGGAGCCTCTTAAAGAAGTTACAGGTCTGTGAAAGCCAGAAATCTTACTTGTTTGTAGGTGACCAAATACTTATTTTCCACCATAATTTGCAAATAAATTCTTTAAAAATCAGGCAATGTGATTTTCTGGATTTTTTTTCCTCATTTTGTCTCTCATAGTTGAGGTATACCTATGATGAAAATTACAGGCCTCTCTGATCTTTTTAAGTGGGAGAACTTACACAATTGGTGGCTGACTAAATACTTTTTTGCCCCACTGTATAAAGAGATGGAAAAAGGGGGAAAATGAGGAGAGTGGAGATATTTTTAGTGTTCACATTGACTTCTTCAAGGTATTAATTAGGACATTCTTATTTGTGCAACACAAGTCATAGTCAGTGTCAACATTTCTTACGATTCCCAGAAATAAATAAAGGTGATGCTCTCTAATTTTACAGAGAATGAAAATAAACTCCCACAAAAATGTTAGAAAAAATGAAGAAACCTTGGGAGGGCTTTATATAATAAACTACAAATGATTAGCTGGAGAGTTTTATAACACTGTGGAGAACTAGGATGAACAATAAGCAGCTATTAAGCACCTTTCCGGGTTTTCGGAGGTTTCCTAGAGACAGATAAAGCTAACTGATGGTTGCCAGTTTATAGGGTCTGAATGTTAAGACCTTAAATGTCAATACCAGTCTTAAGGGAGGGAATAATTAAGGCATAAAGATTTAAAAGGTTTGTCACATATGGCTGGCCAGCTGTCACGTCTGCCTGTTCATATTTAAGCCAGCAACAACGACTAAAGCAGCAGCAGAGTAATGGATGAGCATTAAATGTCAGCTGACTAAACTACAGTATAACTAAAGGCTAGCACAATAAAGCTCACTGACTGAGAACAAGCCTGGCATTTAAAACAATATGCAACT
>SSNP01000037.1:865189-893212 GCA_006937955.1 Pachypanchax playfairii
TGGCTTCGTAAGAAGCATTTCAAGGTCCTGGAGTGGCCTAGCCAGTCTCCAGATCTCAACCCCATAGAAAATCTCTGGAGGGAGTTGAAAGTCCGTGTTACCCAGCGTCAGCCCCAAAACATCACTGCTCTAGAGGAGATCTGCATGGAGGAATGGGCCAAAATACCAGCAACAGTGTGTGAAAACCTTGTGAAGACTTACAGAAAACGTTTGACCTCTGTCATTGCCAACAAAGGCTATATAACAAAGTATTGAGATTAACTTTTGTTATTGACCAAATACTTATTTTCCACCATAATTTGCAAATAAATTCTTTAAAAATCAGACAATGTGATTTTCTGGATTTTTTTTCCTCATTTTGTCTCTCATAGTTGAGATATACCTATGATGTAAATTACAGGCCTCTCTGATCTTTTTAAGTGGGAGAACTTACACAATTGGTGGCTGACTAAATACTTTTTTGCCCCACTGTATAAAGAGATGGAAAAAGGGGGAAAATGAGGAGAGTGGAGATATTTTTAGTGTTCACATTGACTTCTTCAAGGTATTAATTAGGACATTCTTATTTGTGCAACACAAGTCATAGTCAGTGTCAACATTTCTTACGATTCCCAGAAATAAATAAAGGTGATGCTCTCTAATTTTACAGAGAATGAAAATAAACTCCCACAAAAATGTTAGAAAAAATGAAGAAACCTTGGGAGGGCTTTATATAATAAACTACAAATGATTAGCTGGAGAGTTTTATAACACTGTGGAGAACTAGGATGAACAATAAGCAGCTATTAAGCACCTTTCCGGGTTTTCGGAGGTTTCCTAGAGACAGATAAAGCTAACTGATGGTTGCCAGTTTATAGGGTCTGAATGTTAAGACCTTAAATGTCAATACCAGTCTTAAGGGAGGGAATAATTAAGGCATAAAGATTTAAAAGGTTTGTCACATATGGCTGGCCAGCTGTCACGTCTGCCTGTTCATATTTAAGCCAGCAACAACGACTAAAGCAGCAGCAGAGTAATGGATGAGCATTAAATGTCAGCTGACTAAACTACAGTATAACTAAAGGCTAGCACAATAAAGCTCACTGACTGAGAACAAGCCTGGCATTTAAAACAATATGCAACTGCTCTCTTTCTCACTGTAGACATTCACTCCCCCGTGAGTTGTCGTAAAAGAGCTACAGTTCTCTCTCTGATTGTCCCTCAGACACCCCCAGAGTTAAACGTTATGGAAAACACCACAGAAAAAGCATCAAAGAGGCACAGAGATGCTGACTCAAATGCAGAATGCCAGTTCATAAAGTTTTCCTTTCGTTTTTTTGGGAGAATAAGCTATTCATTAGTTGCAATCAAGCCGTGGTTGCTCGAGGAAAAAAAACTAACAGAAACAATAATAATTTCAGCCGTAATTTATTTATAAACATCATGTAAAAGCCAAACTGCAAGTCCACAACACATGAACGTTACAGCAGTACATTCTTGGTTTCTTGTTCTCTCGTTATTTATTTTTAAATATGTTTGTTTTCTGCATGATAGAAACATGCGTATCCTTAAAGCTCAAGCTATTCTGGGTCACTTACTACAGAGGAACTCCTACCTGACTGCAAAGTGAGTCATTCAAAGTCAAATTTTTATCCCTTTATGTCTGTATTTTTAAATCTATAAACTGAGTTTGAAAAAGTTCTATTAAAAGGAAGTATTTCAAACTTTAGATTTACATAATTAAAGTGACTGTTGTTAATTTCTGACTCAGGACAGAACAAAAGATCCAAAAGGGTTGGGGAGGTTGTAGACCAAGCATGTTCCTGGGATGTCTGGGACGTCTCAGGTTTGTAAATGTGAAAGACAATGATGTGCTCAGGTGTAGCTGTGCATGGCAGGCAGCTGCTGGCAGTCATGACTGGCAGGTCAGGTGAGCACTGTAGTCTGCTCAGGCGTGCAGATCCAGCTTCTTTGACTGATCTGAAGTGGCTTCAATTAACTGAAGCAGCCAAGTGTGAGGGAGGGGACTAAGCAGCAAGGACCCCATACAAGCATCCTGACAGATTTCAGGAGGTAGGATGAGCAGGTCCCTCTGACAGGTCCTCTAATGCCCTACCAGACTCAACCTTTCTCCATTTCCTCTCATTAATCACAAAGTAATCACATAGAAACATTTGTCATGTGATCACAGCAAATTGACAGTATGAGCAGGTTCAGTAAGGACTGTCTTTCATTAGTGTACACAGGTTTACACACAGGATACACACTGTCTGCCACACAAACACTAAATATTCTTTCATTTTATTCAGTGAAATACTTTTATGTGAAAACCTAAATTAACTTCCATATAGGAATCCAATTTCCCGGAAACTGCTGCACCACCAATACACATAAAATTATCATATGGACATACCAGAATGTAGATTATTTAAATGCACCAACACGTCCTACACAGAGATGTGTTTATCTCAACATGTGTAGTAACCATGAGGTTAGAAGAACAACAAATGACATGTTACATCCCCTTATCTGGCGATAAGTAACCTCAGACATGTAGGATGACGGAAACCAGATTTAGTTTGTCTCTTAGAAGCTGTTACAAGTAGCATTTGTTATTAGCCTAGTTGAAATATTTGTTTAAAAGGTAAAAATCTATTTTATCACATGGACAACAAAGGATAAAACTGAAAAATAGATATTTACTACAAATACATTTATAGCTCCGATTCTAAAAAAAAGTTTGGCTGATGTGTAAAATGTAAACAAAAACAAAATGCTATGATTTTAAAATCTCATAAAACCACATTTATACCAGGTAGAACATATCAGATATTTTATTATTTCATAGAAAACATGTAGCCTTGCGCTGCAAGATGGATTCTCGTGAGATTTGGAGTTTTCCAAACCCACCAAAATCCATCTTGTACTGCTCCATTGACAACCGTCTATTTCGGTCAATAAAAAGGTCGCACCAATCATGTGTTAGCATTGTGCTTTGGGGCGGGTGTTCAGGTATGATTGGCAGCAAGTGTCCAGGCAGTCAAAGCAAAACAAACATGGCTGCGCCGGTGGATGTACGCATAAAAGCGGATATTTAATCTGTTTTAGGAGAACTGGAGATGATTTCTTCATTGAAAAACGAGCAAAGGTAAAAAATTTGTGAAATTCTTGATGGTAAAGATGTGTTTTGCTTTTCTTAATGGTAATGATGTGTGTGTTTTTCTCCCGAATGGATTTGCAAGAGCTTGATTTACTGTGATTGGCTAATCAAAGGCAGACACTTGTTGGCTCGTCCTCCAATCAGCTTAAAATATTATATCAGATGTCCCTCCCTTTTATAAACGGTTTCAAACGGAGCAGTTCCAGATATATGTGTGTCCCTGAATCGAGAAGAGATCTGGCAGAGCCAGGTTAGAAAACATGAGCTCGTTTAATGAAACTGTCTGCATACTTTTAAATTGTGAGATGCAGCAACTGGTAAACTTGAGTTTTTAATAAATGATTTCCAAGGTCCTAATTCAGATAGGAAAAATTCAAACGCATGTTAGGTTATGCTAGTGACAGTAGCATCTTGGCATCAGAAAGATCATGTTTATGAAGGGATATGCTTTGAAAACCTTAGTGATAGTGCTGTTAGTGAATAGCTAACAACAATGTTCTTAGATTTACTGATATTGGTATGGATCAGTGCACGTCACCCTCCCTTCCTCCAAACCTCCGTCCCATTTGGTACTCACCTAGATCAAAGCACCTAGCACATCTGCTCCCTTTGCTGATGCCATACTAGCCAGCTGGACTCAGTTCGTCAGTTCTCCCTGTCTAGAGGTGTGTCAGTACAGCATGTCTGTCCAAGGCCTGAGCTTCTTGGCAAGCTGCTAACATAAACATTGAAAAAAATAAACAAGACTCTTGTTGTGAGAGCGAGTGTGGGTGTGAGCTTGTGCCTTATCATATTCTTGCAAGAGACTCCTTGTCAAGTTGGCTGCTTGTGTGCACATCTGTTATGTAGAAGACTTGAATGCAGAACATTTTTAAGAAACTGTGTGTGTCTGTGTGACAAGATACTGACTAGACACATGTTTTACAAAGACTGAAGTGAAGTTTACCCAACCGAGTGAGATAGCGGCCCTTTATAATTACATCAGGCTTTAAAACACTGATCAAAAGACAAACTAAATCCCAACAGCAAACTAGAAAACAACAGGTGTAATCAGAACCATGAAGTCCTGCTGTGTCCTTCACACAAATAAATTGGACATGCTTACAAGTACATTCAAAGCAGACCTACTGTTTATTTCATATTTATTGAGGTATATTTACACTGACCCATATCGAAAGATGAATATACTTGCATGTTAATATGATGTATATAAAGGGTCACGCAGACTCCAATAACTGAACAACCGTATGACAGAAGAGACCCACGGTGGCACGCAGCTCCAGAATGAATGTGTGCTCTGGCAGTCTCATTAAAACCCTCCAATCTAATTCTCTTTCAAATACCAGCTCTACCTAAGTAAACACGACCAAGGACGGTTTCTCATTCTCCACATGCCTGTCAACCAAAGGCAAACAGGATTTCACAGAGCATCTTAGTTGTATTTGGTCAGAAAATATTGCAGAAAGGTCTAGGTGGATTGTAACCAAACGTCTTCCACTAAACAGCAACAGTGATGCAATTTAGGTTTCTAATAGAGCCGATCCATAAAGAATCATGGCATTTAAATTGGAAAGAATAGATTATTTTTTCCCTGCCCACATCAACAAGTACAAAGCTGAATTTTAAAGCAGGCTTGAATGACTTGAAACTACAATGAAAGCACAAGAATTAGGAGTCACAAGTTGCCTCAGAAGGAAAATAAATTGTGACTCACTAAAAATCCTAAACACAGGCTCATACTGAGCTCAGAAATACTGCACAGATAATAGGCTACTTTTTATGGGCTCAGTCCATTCGTGACCAGAATCCTAATTTCTTGTGGGCTTTTTACTTCGAAAAGGGGAAAAAAAATGATCTGCATGAATGAATGAAATATCTTAAGATCCATATGTTTACACATATACCAAGGAAATGTCAATCAGATGCAAAATACAAAGGTTGAGCCATGAAAGAAATGTCAAAAAGATACACTGGTTCTGTTATGTGTGTATTGGACCAGTAGTGTTTGATCAATAGCTCCACAGAATATGTGACGGTTCTCTCAGACTCAACAAGCAGACGAGCGCTCCAAACATGATAACAAATAGATGCCACATGGATCAATATGTCCACACTCAGGAATCTGTTTAACAGCCGCGTTTGTTCATTAAACATTTTTACGTGTCAAAGTGGGAACAGGCCAACATAATTAGCAACTCCTCAGTAAGGTTTTTATTTGTTGTTGCTTTCCTATTTGAGATACTTTGACATATTTTAGACTGTGAGCTTTTAGCAATTATATAACAATTTATTTTAGACAGAAAAAAAAGAATCAGACATGCTAATTGGTAAACACAACAGTCCATATAACAACCTAAGATAGATCACATTCTCAGGACTCTGTGAAGAGCAAACTATAGATATAGGCATCTTAATGCTCATGAAATAAAAACCTCTCTAAACACCTCTAATTAATGTAAATTTTTGCACCTCCTGGACAACAATTTCAGCTTTTTAGCTTTAGAGGTGGCAGCATTATTATTGTTATAGTGGTTATAGTGTTCTTCTATTCTCCTTGATCTTTCACTATTTGCTCATTTCTGCTTTCAGTAAACTAAAGTGATCAGATGCATCTGGAAGTTCTAACACAAAAAGTCCAACATGTCAAGCCACCGAGACCTGACTAGGTTAATACTAACCATGTCAGGGCATCATGACACAACATGATGCATATGAAAACAGGAAGGTGGGAAACTGCAAGTGCAGCTCACAAAGAGCAAAAAACGAAAAAAACACAAAGGGAAGAGAAGCAGGATAAATGATTCTAGTTCTGTGTACAACAAGCAGATGAAAATAAGCAAGATGAAATGATGAGACTGTAACAGCAACTTAAAAGTCTAAAAACAAATAAAGGAACACACAAACGGATTTGAGGGCAAAAAGGTAAGACTGAAGTAACCATCCAAAATGTTTTGCTAATCATAAAACCTGAAAAGACTTTAAAACATCAATAAGTAAAAACGAACAAAACGCCAGCAAGTTTCATCAAGCAATTGACTAAATACAAAGAGGAACCACTGAGGGAGAGTAACTGACACAATTAAGAGCATAACTGTCATCACAGTCAATAAACCTGGTGCCACCCACACAAGGGCAATGAGTGTTAGACCCATCATAAAGACAGATGAAAGGCTGCTAATTCCCCTGCAATGCAACACCAACTAACCTCTAAGGCTTCAAGGCTGCTGCATTCTGACGCAACAGAAACACGGGAAACCAGAGCTAAAATTTTACCATACGAATCCGCACCATGAGGGAAATCTGACATTTAAGTATAACCTTGCTGACATGCAAACTAAGAGGAGCCAATTCCATAACCTGTGTGCATTAGATTAAAAAAAAAGGTGTGCAGATCTGAGACGGATCACAGGTCGACGTATACACTCACTCAATAAAATACAACCCTAATTTAACGACCTCTCAAGCTCATCCACGCTGACATTTCCTCCATCTTTTAGAGCTATCAATCAACCCCATATCTCATTTTTTCCACTACTGCTGGCTTCTTCTACAGTTTTTTCATTTTAAATCTTCATCTGTGCCTCCATCTTTTTCTCTTTCCATCCTAAACAACAGTCATTCCAGAAAAGGGCCATCAATCTATTTCAATGAGACCAGAGTGCTGGAGTATCAAGGCTCCAGCAGATCCTATCTGTTCTACAAGTACCTCCACTCAACACTGCATTCAGACAGGGAAGATGAGCAGACATGGAGGGGAACATCTCAATGAGGAAAAAATCTTAGAGAGCAAAAAAAAACACATTAGATGTTAATAAACTAAAACAAGATTTCACAACTGACAACAGTTTGTCAATTAAAGAAGCAGCAGCTTATTTTAATAACTCAAATTCTAAGCAACATCTATATATAGGACCTTTAATTTTCAGTGAAAACTGAGCTAAAGAAGATGCTGTTTTATATTCACTTTCATCATTCTGAATTAATAGTTAAAATGGTAGAGGTATCAAATCATAAATGCATCAAAATACTGAATCAAGTCATAAATGTTTAAAAAACTGATAACAGTTTAATAAATGAAAAGGAAGAACTCCAAAAAATAGGATTTTGACTGTCCTGATGATTTATAGGAAGGGCGAAAACCTCAGATGGTGCAGTCAAAATTTTAAAAAAAAGAAACTATAGACACTACATATATTTTGTGTTCAGTTAATTTAGAAACAGCACGAACAAGAGAAATTGTAAAATCTTTCATCTGAGAGAAGTGGAACACGTACCTGCAGTACCCGAAAGGAACATCAAGTAAGTGGCATCAAAGCTTTTACACAACTCAGAAAGAGGGAAGCAAATTACAAACTCTTATCTCAACTTTTACGACAAAGAATTTTCCATCGTATCCAGCAGCTGAAAACACAAAAGGATTCCCACATTGAGCTGAGTGGCAGCTGCAAACCTCGCCGCCATCCGGTCGACCAGAGTTTGTCTCAAACTTCTTGGGCGCCGCAAACCAAAGTGCAGCATCATCACGTAACAAGCCGTATAAAACCAGTGGATGCTGTAAAATGTGTGTTTTTTATGGGGGGTTAAGATAAGTGGTTAGTGTAAGCAAGCAGGTCAGCGAGTCTCGGGTTAATTAAGTTCAGACTGTGAGCTGATGTCCACTTCTGTTCCTGACCAAAAAAAAAATCCAATCAAATGTGAAGATGGAAAATTCAAACTGAAGGAATCTCAGTCACTTATTCTTTGAACTTTTAAGTTATCAGTTACAAACCAGAATATTTGGTATTTGTATCAAATGGTATTTGGGTAGCGCTGACACACACCAAGGTGATAATGCCAGAGTCGCAACCTTGACGCCAAGAGTGTTTTTCTAACAAGCCACCTCACTGGCTGTCGTGCCGTAGCAAAAATCCATACACACATTGTGTGTCCAAGGCCGAGCATGTGCCTCTGAGAAAAGCCCAGGAGAGAAAGAAATGGGTTTGCAAAGTAAAGTGTGGAATGGGGATTCTGAATATAAAATTCTACTTTTACAAGTGTCTCTCGTAATGCTTTTACAACGCACTTGTCTCAAGCAATGTGCAACTACATGCAGTCCAAGGACACAAGATCATCATGTCAGCTCTGACAGCTACATCCACATCGGAGCATCATAGGACTAATTTCTATGCAACTTTCACAGTGAGGAGGATCTACAAAGGGGAGTTTTGACAGGCATAATAAACTCTCCTTGCCTTGTCATAACACTGTTGAAGAGGTAGGTTAAACTTAGAACTGTCCGTAAAGCCGTCCCTCTGTAGCAGCAGAGCTGTGACAGTGGATCAGCGTGGTGTGGCTTGTGCTGGGACTATGGGCCACACAGCCAGCAGCAGGAGGAGGCAGTGCTGCAGCTCAGCCATGCGCTAAAGACCTTGACATTAACATAACCACTGATAATTGATTTGGCTAGAAAGAAAGGTTTAACACTAAAGGATAAAAATGGCAGCAGCACTGACAGCAAAGTGCTAGAGCTTAATGTGAGTTGATGGGACTGATGTCACTTGCCACATGTCAACTAATCACAAAAGAACACAAGATTGTGAAGGCATGCACATATCGTCAAATCACCATTTGCCCTAGAACCCTTCAGCAACGTCAAAGCTGGGCTTTGATCAGCAGCAGTCCAAAGCAAATGAAGGAGCCCTTAAGCCCAAGGCAGAGAGAAGAGATGTAGCAGAACTGAAAAATGTACAAATATGACATATGGCCTTCCCAATCGCAGGGCAACAACCCTGCAATACAACAGAACTAGGAAAAACAACAACAAGAGAACTACAAAAAACAATAAGGAATATTTACAAAAAGTACAACCTTAATTGCATAGAAGTTGGAACTTTGTGTAAAATATAGATAAAAACAGAATGCAATGATTTGCAAATCTCATAAACCCATATTTTATTCCCAACAGAAAATAAAAAATATATCAGATGTTGAAACTGAGATTTTATTTTTTAATAATTATTAAAAAAAAGTCTGCTCATTTTGAATTTAATGGATGCAGTATGTGGCTTTACATTGTCTTGCTGAAACATGAAAGGCCTTCCATTAAAAATACATTGTTTAAAACGTGAAGACACTTTTCCGGATTGATGGAGCCTTTCCAGATGTGCAAGCCGGCCATCCCATAGGGACTAATGCAACCACATACCATGATGCTGCCATCCAATTAAGATGAGCTGTGCAAATCATTGCGTTCTGTTTTTATTTACATTTTACACAATAATTTATCTTTTTGGAATTGAGGTTGTAGTTTATTTATTACCCATTTCCTACAACGTATCTGCTATAAACGATGAGGGCAAACAGCCAGCTTTATTGAATATTGATATTAAAGCTAAAATTGAGTTTATGTTTCTCTCATTAGCTTAACATAAAAATTACAACTACTATCCTGCATGATCTGCTCCATGCTAATTATTTTTGCATGCCAACCTCTGGGAAACACTAATAAATTGGATGTTGTTTTCATTTTTCACAGCTAATTGACATTTTAATCAGTTTCACCTGTGGTTTGAGCAGACCTCTGTTTCTTAAAATAGCCAAACATGGAGGATTTTTTTTCTTAGTCACCTTCAAAGCTTTGTTATTAGCATGTAATGGAGACACATGAGGTAAGTCTTGTAGCAGTGACTGGGGTGTGCCTATTTGCTGAGTGAACTGATGAAGACAGAGGGCTCCCTGTAGTCTTACAGTCAGAGCTCTGATAAATTGGCCAGCCTCCACCTTTTCCCCAACTGCAGGAAGGATGTGTGCATGAGGATCAGTATGGATGCCTGCTAGACTGGAACTGACAACATTAAGTGGCAGTGTGACCATTTTCATGAACACAGGGAGGCCGAGAGCACAGAGCAGCAGGAAGTGACTATTATGTCACCAAAGGGTACCACAAAGGAGCCAGTCAGACTTACCTTCCTAGTTTAATGGCTGCTGAGTACAAAAGGGAAGAGAGACAAAGAAAACGCGCATCTCCCTCTCAGGTTGGAGACATAAACATACATTACATTATCATGAAAATGTCCGGTGGGAGATCAAAGATTTTACAGACATTTAGCAGAACCACGGCGCTTCAGAAGCAGACTGCATGGGTCACATCGCTTCCAGAAATGTAAGAGTGGAAAGAGTACGGTTGAAAGGGAAGAAAGGTAGACATGGCAAATAAAAGATGGAGAAGAGACCAGAGAAAGCAGCAGGCTGGGGGCAGCAGGGAGAGAAGAAAAAGACTTGATGATGAGCAAGTGAGGAAATGTAAATGAAAAGCTGCTGAACAAAAAAGGAGAACAGAGGGGGGAAAATGTGAGAGATTACTTTAAGAGCTGTTGAAAGAGAATCTGAAGAGCACAGCAAAGCTGACAATGAAAAACATGAAACAGGGGGATGGGGGGGGGAAGCAAGTGAGGAAACAGAAATGCAGAAGACATGAGAAGCATGCATCATGCAGCCTTTCTCTTTTAAATTGGAGTTCATGCTTTCTCACTTTAAGGCCTTTAACATGCAGACCGTTCTAGATACCACAATGCTTTCTGTTCCGGTTAAAATATGCATTTACTGGAGAATAAAAAGAGGAAACGATCAAGGAATAAAGAAAAAGGAATAAGGTTATAAAAGGACATAGATGGTTCTCAGATAGGGACCCATGACATCTCTTTGTTATAAGTCAGGACCGTAGAGAGGAAGATGTAGCTGAGTGGCAGTTCCTCCTCCACGTCTTCTGGCAGCTGGAGGCTAAACATAAGCTCCAACAGCAGCTGCCGCTGGGGGAGGTAAGGCCTTTGGGAACGGGTCATTTAAAATCACCGACCATAACAAAACTCGGGGATGCACATCTGCATCATTAGCAGAGGAGCACAGAGTCTCCTGTTGTCTACCCAAGGCTCAACAGATCCCTCAGAATGGTGGTCACCGCAGTCCCTGTGCACACAATCATCTTCTACACAATCGCCACAGAGCAATTCCAGCCTCCTTTTCATGAATATTCATCCACCTCATTAACACTCAAGTGGGGAAACAAAACATATTGCAAGAGACTCCCATTACTTGGAGAGAGAGTGAGAGTTAAAGGAGTGAAAGAACAGGGGAAGAGGACATGAGACACATTGTAACAGCACAGAAAAGTGACAGTAAAAGGCAGTGCCTTCTTTTCTTTGTCAGAAAGGATTTTTGAATCTTAAGAGAAGAGGAAGGAAAAATGGTCTATATTGCTCTGAGGTTTGACACCCCTTTGTTGCCTTTACTTATAAAGCAAGACAGGGCGGTATGAAAGCAGCGTCAGCAGCACGGACAGCACAGCGGGGGCACAGACTGGGAATTATGGTCCATTTTCCCTGTGAATCCTTCAGCAAGAAGAGCTTTAAAACAGCTGCAATTTCTCCACTAATGTCTGACTGTTCAGAGTAACTGCTAAACTGTAGGGGATAAGTGTGAATACACCTCAACCCAAACTGCAGCTGTACATTCATAAAACCATCTGATCATCCAGTAACGAAACACAAAGCTGGGTTTTCTCACACACAGAGACAGACTGTCTCAGCCACTCACCAACAGACACACATGCAAACAACAATTCCCACACAAAGAGAGGGGATTATTTTCTCTTTATGTTGTAATGCTTGTGAATCTCTTCACAGAAACTGCCAACAGGGGAAATCTTCCATCCTGCAGCTGTGTTGTTAGAGAGACTCTGGAAACTGGAAGAACAGAAGGCACTTTTATTTTTTTACCTTTTTCTCCATGGTTTAGGAGACACAGTCAGAAGGGCACTCTGTAGAGGAGATGAGGCAAAGTCAGGTTAAGGCCAAAAAATTTAGCTCACCAGAAAGAAACCAGTCCTTTAAAAGGCGGCAACAAAACCTGTGGTATCATAATTGGACCTGGTCTCTGGAAATCAATACTGCTGCTTACATGAGGGGCCTCTACCAAAGCAATTTCATATTCTACCTGCTATACACATTTTAGAAAAAAAATACAACCCCTCAATTTCAGAACAGTATGAGCTATCGATTTTACAGCTACTACTCTTCCTCTTTCTCTGGCTCCTCCCGTTCTTTCTCTTTTCATGTGGCACAACTTCTTACTGCTTTACCTTTAAGAAAAACTTCATCCTTTTTACTTTTGAAGGAGAAAATGTGAACATTTGTAATTATATTCAAATTATAATGTAAATCTGTATAAGTTCTTTGTAATTCAAGAAAAAAAACATGTTTTTCTTGTTTAAAATGAACACGTAGACACAATTGTCAATTTTTAAGGTATTTTAAGTTAATATTTATAGTTTTCAATGTTACAGCATGAAAAGTTCTGATGTGTAAATAAGATATTATTTATTAAATATTATAATAAACTGAGTTTTTTCTATAACTTGAATCTCTCTTCAACTCTTTAGGTAGAATTCTTTTTTTTAAGTTTTATGTAAAATTATATTTAAGAGAGAAAAATACAGGAAGTATTTCATCAACAAAATTTGAATGAAGTCGTGAAACTATTAGGATGAATCAGCATGAATAAATATGAGATAATCAGATCTAACTTTAGACGAGTGACACTTTTAAATACTTGTGAAGCAGTTAATTCAGATTCCAACAGCTTCTCAGGGTCAGAAGGTTTACTGAGCAGCCTGGGAGAGACCAGAGACTCGGGCAGCTCAAACCGTAGGCCAAAAGTCAGCATACATGATTTAAACACATCTAAATGGAGGATAGTAAAAGAGTGTAGCTTTAATGCGGGAGAGACAGCAAAGCAGGGCGCATATTAGAGTGAGAAATAGCTTGTCTTGTTTCTAAGATTACTTTTCCTCTTAAAACATTCACTTCATCTGTGTCTCTCCTGCTCCCTACTTGTTATTGGAAAATAGCTCTGCAGAAGAGCGCTGGAAAACCATTCAACGTCGGCCCTGTCTGCATCAGTCACACACTGACACACACATACACAGAAAATACATTTCATCCTCCATATCCAAAACAGCCAGTGGCACTAGCAGGCATTTGCGACCCCAATCCATATTTCAATTTCTCTCCTCTCATGCAAACTAATTCAATACTTGTTGCTTTTCCTCACAAGCGATGAGCAATGTGAGAAATGAGCTTCTACATGTTGCAGCTATAAAGGGCCCAATCAGAGACATTTTTGAGCAGTGCCTCTGTATATGTCAATTATGTCTAAACAGGCAAAAGGCCATTTTGCAGCAGATCAGGTTTCTTCTCTTCTATATTTTCTGTTTCCAGAAAACATTCAGCTCACGCGAAAAGAAATATTCACAAAACTATTTTTGTGCATTTACAAACTGGTTAACTCTGTATGTTTTCTTATTCAGTAAATTATTCAGAGGAGAAAAGAAGTTGCTCGTGTTTTTTTTTTTTCTAAAAGTCTGTGATTTTACTTTAATGAAAGTCACAGAAAAAGAAAGAATGTTTTATTGGTGCAAAATTGTCCATAATATGAACCCAAATTCAGAGGAATTTTTGAAAGATTTTTTTAAGACTCTCTAGCAGAAAGAAGGAGATTTCTATCTGCTTGTTCTTGATAAATCAACTAATTTTCACACACGTGTAATTACAAATGTGAACTATGTGTCATTTGTCTGTGAAACCATCCATCCATCCAGGGTCACCAGTAGAATCTCCAGCTGTGACTGGGTGAGAGGCGGGGTTACACCCTGTGCTGGTCACTAGTCCATCACAGGGTCACACAGAGACAGATAGACACACACACCTTAGGGCTAATTTTAAGGTCACTAATTGACTAAACATGCTTGTATCTGGGAGGAAACCAGTCCCTGGAGAAAACCCACACATCTATGGGGAGAAGATACTAAAAGATCCAGCATAGGAGCATCTTGCTGTAAGGCAGTGCTGCAACCAGCACCACCGTACAGCCCAACTCCGAAACCACAAGAATTACACTTCCTGTTATGCAGCATCAAGAGGAAAGCAACATGTTTGAAGAACAGATCCTCCTAATTTGGCCTCGAGTTGAAGTGTGAGCATATAACTCAGTTTTTCTCTTTGTGTTTGTTACATGATAGGCAGAAAATCTGTTCAGGGTGTCCCTCACCTCTCACCCACAAGCATTTTGTTCAAAATCTAGAAGAACTAAATGTTTCAACCATTAACAATGTACTTAAAACCAAAGGTTTCCATGTACCTAGAATAATTCTTAAATCAACCTGGTGCTGTTTCTATTACTGCAAGATTAGGTTTCTATCAATAGATTCACACTGTCGTCATGCACCGTAGAAAAAAAGACATTTTGATGGTTTGCAGTAAAAATGCTGCTACTTGATGAACAAGTCAAGGATTTTATAATAAACTGCAAAGTTTCTTGAGAAATTGGGATGTATTTTGAGACTTTATCGTCTACCTCTAGTTGAGTAAATACAAAACATAAAACTTGAAATGTTCTAGTTTTCCTTGACTCATCCACAAGTGTCTCTGCTAGAACATACTTTACTGCAAAATTGAAAGTCCAAGATGGACAGAGCTTTTCTGTTTATTGTTCTTTTTTATATTAAAACCATACAAATAGGAGATGTAAAAGTTTCTGAGTAAAAATGACGAAGGAATAACATTTTTTAAAAGCAATTTGTAACAAAAATAACTACTGGAGAGTTGGATCTTACTATAGAAGTGGCTGTAACTGGTCTCAGTTATGAAACATGGGGTGAACAGTCACCTGTTAGCTCATTCTTATAAACTAAAACAATGAGAATAAATCTAAAGCTTTCTGTCTTACCAGGACCATGAGAAAAGTTTACTGTTTTATTAGTGTTTTTCTGCTGCTTTTCTATAAGTTTAAGCTTTCTGAACATTTGTAGAAAGCACATGTTCAAACAGCAACATTTTCGTACGTAGTGTAACTGGAATATACAAAGATGAGTGATAACACCAATCCAGCTCAAGAACCTAGTTTTACTTCTTCGATCCCGAGTAAAAGAAGATTCAATCTGGTAACGGCGACAAATTCAGTGGTTTAAATGACGACAGCTTTGCGATGCCTGAGCAGATACTATGACTTCATTTCTGTCAGATTCTATTAGCCTGGCCTCTAAGATCTGCTCCTGGCCTATTCCCAGCATTTACAGAAGCACCTCCCATAAATAAACTAAATGACTGCATCTTGGAGTTTATGAAGAGGGGATTCTGGGCAGCTCAGTGCTTCTGTGTATAGAACATCTGACAAAGTGGTTAAGGGGTTTAATATTCAATACCAAACTGAATGGGCACAGTTGACTAGAGGGAGATATTGACACACATTGTTGTCAGAGTTTAAATTTGACTAGTGTTTAAGAGAACACAAGCAGTCAGGCGAGAAGAGCATTTTTAAATCAAGACAAGTGGTCTCATTCCACTTCACACACACGTTTCAGTAAACAAGGGAAGAGTGTGTGTCTGCCAGCTGCTAGGTGGAAGTCTACAGAAAGGCCACCTGTCTAATAACGGCTTTTGATGCATTTAGCTCAGAGATTTAAAAAAAAGAGCATCTGGCTCGTCCCCTACAAACTCATCCTGTTAAGTCTTATCTGACTTCTTCTGGCATAAAATTTATTTGGATGGTTTTCCCAAATTCATGTTTTTTCTTATTTTCAGGAATCCAACCAACTGAAGCCTCTAACTGGAAAGTTTTGCTAAAATGCACCTCTTAACATAATGAAAGGAAAAACTTTAAAAACACATCAGATCTCATCAGTAAAATGCCCTGCTGGATGTCCAAACTGATGTGGAAGGATGTGTTAGGAACAAAAGGACATCACATCATTTGATGAAAAGGTAAATGATCAACCTACAGAGGGTTTCATTTAAAGTTACCAAGAAATTTAAACTGAAAACCAGATCTGGCAGGTGAGTCTGATTTACTACAACTCAGCATCATAGTCAGATTGTTTGGCCCACTAGGAAAAGACAGATGCTGTCCCAGGGTATCACATCCTCACCAGGGCGTCCCTGAGATCCTGGACAGTTTTAGGTGAAACCTGGCAACATCAGATGGACCAACTTCAAGTCCCTTTGATGTCCCACGGAATTTACACCAGGTGAGTGTGGAGGACATTCAATGTTTAAATTCCTTCATCCTCCAGGAACTGCCTGCATACTCCTCCCCAGTAGAAACCCAGGACCCACTGCACCAGGAAGAACCCAGGACCCACTGCACCAGGAAGAACCCAGGACCCACTGCACCAGAAAGAACCCAGGACCCACTGCACCAGGAAGAACCCAGGACCCACTGCACCAGGAAGAACCCAGGACCCACTGCACCAGGAAGAACCCAGGACCCGCTGCACCAGGAGGAACAAAGGACCCACTGCTCCAGGACGAACCCAGGAGCCACTGCACCAGGAAGAACCCAGGACCCACTGCACCAGGAAGAACCCAGGACCCACTGCACCAGGAAGAACCCAGGACCCACTGCACCAGAAAGAACCCAGGACCCACTGCACCAGGAAGAACCCAGGACCCGCTGCACCAGGAGGAACAAAGGACCCACTGCTCCAGGACGAACCCAGGAGCCAATGCACCAGGAGGAACCCAGGACCCCCTGCATCAATGTAACAATGGGTCTAAGGATTTCACCCTGATACCTAATGGCAGTCGGGGTACCATGGTTTAGCCTGTACAGGGTGTCAGTACCAGACCTGCCAGTTCTGGGGTTCTCTAGCAAATGTCATTTGAGCTGGAGGTCACTTTATAGAACTCTGAGTACTCATCCTGGTCCTTCTTGCACAAGGGAGCAGATACTGGTCCTACTAATGAGTTGAGGACTTGACAGCC
The DNA here is from genome assembly GCA_006937955.1 of Pachypanchax playfairii. Classification (NCBI taxonomy): domain Eukaryota; kingdom Metazoa; phylum Chordata; class Actinopteri; order Cyprinodontiformes; family Aplocheilidae; genus Pachypanchax; species Pachypanchax playfairii. The sequence goes on from SSNP01000037.1 coordinate 882,122, forward strand.
CCGCCCAGCTCTTCCAGAGTACCTGCCTGTCTCCTCTGTGTTCTTGAAACTAAGCTGGGAGACACAGCAAACCTTCTGACAACAGATGTCAAACTACTGAAACAAAGTTAATAAAAGATGAGGGAAAATGTCTGACCTCCACCTGCAGAACTTTCATTGTTTCCCTTTAAGATCCAGCTGTTGATTTTATCGACACTAAAACAGCTGATGCTGATTAACAACCCGCTCTGCTTTCTAACTGATCATATAAATATCCCAGAAGTTTAACTGAGTTCATACTCTCTGATTAAAAAGTGCGCCTTTAATCTTTTTTCAGCTGTCGATAGAAAACAAATTTTGTCTCAGCATGACAAATTATTTGCAGTTCCAAACTGAAAACACTTGGTAACTACAAATAATGTTACAACTGCCTGAAAGTTAAACCTGTTTCACAACTGAGTCTTTCTTTAAACACTTCACTTCCTCCCGCACATTCATCACCTGGTTATATAAAAATACTTTTGTTTGGTTTTCCTCTTTATCTGTATCAGTTTTCTTGTATGTTTTATTCATCATTGTGTTTTTTGGACTGTCCTGTTAAAGCCTCCCTCAGCTTCCAGATGTTAACATGCTGTTCCAACCTTCACTGGATCCACTGCTGCACACAGGTACATGGCCCAGACATGGCGTGAAACAACATTATGTTTGTAAATGTCTGAGTGAGTGTGAAGACAGAAATATGTTTGTGTGTTTACATGTTTGTTTTGTTGTCTTAAGGCGCACACACGGTGAATACCAACATCCCAGCTCAATAAACACTGTCTATATTACTTGTACAACAAAGTGACATCACATTGCTCAAAGTAAACAAAGTAACTACAGATGTTACACAATCAGCTCAAACATTATACCAGCTGCACAAACAGAACTTTTATTTAAGGTGCAGTTGACAACATTTCTGATAAAAGTCACAAATATTTTTCGCAACTCTCAAAGCCAAACCTGTTAAAAGCTGTTTATATTTTCTAGTCTGTGTTATTTGGATTTTAGAAATTTAATGACCGTGTAAAAGTCTCTAAAAAGTTACTAAGACTATTAAGAACAAAAGTTATTGTAACTGTAATATGCTTGAAATCCAGAGTATAAACATTTTGATAGACTTGCTAACTCCAGATGAGACAAATCAAGACATTTCTAGAATAAAGTAACTTTAATTAATTAATTAAAAATACAAGTAGTGCTTTTCTGTAAAAGCAGCTCTTGTTTTTTACTTTTCTTTTCTAATAATTTAGCATCGTTCTTAACCTACAGCAGTTTGTCAACTGAATTAACTCTGCATCCAGATGTTTGATCCTGCAGGTCTAAAGAAGCAACAGCGGGGACAAACCGGGATCACTATTTGGCAGGATGCTGCAACCCAGACGGCGTAGTACGTCTGTTACTGTAGGTTCACTATTTTGCATCCCGTTCTGGAAAATTTCAGACTCATATTTTTTCCCACAAAACACATAAAAACAGAAAACCTCTTGGGGACACAGACACTTATAGAAATAAATTCCGTAAAAATGACGACGGGCAGAAGCAACATGTTCTGAACCGTTTATAACATGCTAACAGTTTTAGCCCGCTAACAGCTGACACTGAATCTGTCCGATGGTAAATCATTCCCAAACTTTTAAGATACGTTATTACAAGCAACATGTTTAAATTTCCGCGCTGTAAATGGAGGATAATTTTACTTTAAAGCTTTAAACTCACCTTATATTCTGACTTAAACGAGAAGGATGAAGGATTTGACACAAGCTGTCACCAAACTTCCGGGTGAAAGTGACGTCAGAGGCGTCGAAATTGACCATGCTGGAATTGTTTTGATTCTGTGAAAATAAGCGTAGTCTTTCATTAAATAACCAGTTAATGATTTAAACGCATGCTTGGGCTCCATGTGAATTAGATTTTCTTTCAGCCAGTTTCATTTTTAATGTTTTTTAACTAACGATCATGTTTTTATTCCGTCATTCCTGTAGTTTCTTTTTAATTATAATTTCAACCGTTTACAGCTTTAAATATGTAAAACACAGAGCCATATATCCTTTTTTCTCTTTCTGTAAAATATAATTCAGATTAGATTCTTTAAATATACAGTAATATAAACGAATATCTAACAGAAAATTTTATATGAGTCTCAGAACTATAATTTTATCAAGTATTAAGTTAATAATAACCCATAATATGTGATAACTTCTGAAAATGTTATTGTATTACCCAAGTTATCAGTGCATCATTAATCCAGTACAACATGTTCAGCATTATAAAAACCCTAAGTTTTCATTTAGGTTTGTTTTCATGTGAATAATCAATTGCTTTATGTTGCTATTCTATATGTTTTTCACTATTCAAGACATAATCTGTTTTTTAATCATTATAATTTCTGACAGCATTGCTTCAGCTCCCACTCAATTTAATGTTAAAATCTGTGGCACCTTATTTTTTATGGTTATGTAAATCTGTGAAATACCTTGATTGCAATTAAAAATGTGTTATTTTATTTTCCTTTTTGTGCCTAATTTGGATCGAGGAGCTTAAATAGCAGCAGTGAATAAAGAGTTTTGACCTTTACCGAAAAGGCCGTCTCACACATCAAATTACTCCGTCACACATAAAAGACCTTCTGTCCTCCTTTATTAGTAAAGCATTATAAAATACATGTACATAACAACTCAAATATGGAAATAATTCAAAATGTTGAAAATAAGAAAGTAGCCATAATGCAGAATAATGGCAGCTGTCAGGCTCCATTACATTTCAATCTTATTCAGGCATGTTGTGTTAATTTTGCATTGATGTATGGGAAGCATTATGAAATGTAATAGCGTAGTGTTATTAAGGCTTTGTTTCAAATTATTTTGGTGAGAAGAACCAAGGACTTCAGTTTTTATGTTGATCTATCAAGTGACCTAAAAAGGACAGGAGTCAAACTTCAGTCCTTGAGGACACTATCCTGCAGGTTTTAGATGCTCCTCTGCTTCAGCACACCTGATTTAAAGTAAGAGATCTTTACCAGACCCTTGCAGAATCTGTTGACATGTCAAGGAGGTATTTAAATCCTTTAAATCAGGTGTGTTGGAGTTTTAAAACATCTAAAACATGCAGTATTTTGGCCTTTGAGAACCAACACTTCTAGGTTAAGGTGTTGTTAAAGGACTAAGAGCATTAAGGGAGTAAAGCAGTATTTACTTCAAATATCAAATGAGGAGAAATGATAAAATATAACAAGTAAAATTAAATAAAAGGTAAGATTAAATGCATATTAGAGTGTGGGTACTTAATGGCAAATAAAAGAGTTTTTTATCAATATTCTGAGGAGTCGCCTCAAAGCGCTCTGAGAAGAAAACCGTCTGCCTCTCTGTCACTACTGACCTTTTACCATCAATGTTAAACAAAAAAGAACTTTGAAAGGAACAAAGAGGATACATAAGCATCTAGATCTCAAAATCAAATCTTTTTCTACTAATGCTCTTGACTTTAATTTCAATCACTGAAACTTGAAATGAAACAAAGTTTTGTTTTTTTTTCTTTTGATGTCAAGAGCTAAATAAAACACCTTGAAGGTTAAATACAATGCAGAGCATCAGTTTCATAGCTTTCCTTCAAGCGCTGCACAATTCAGAACAGACAATTGATGGCTGCATTGTGGAGCAGTGGGTAACACTGTTGCCTTCCAGTGAGAAGGTCCTGGGTTTGAAACCAGCATGAAGTCTGCATGTTCTCCCGGGACTGCAGCTTCCTCCCACAGACCAAAAATATCCACAATAAGTTAATTGGCAACTTTAAATTAGCCCCAAGTGTGAGTGTGTGATTGGTTGTTTGTCCCTATGTGGAACTGTGATAGACTGATGACCTGTCCAGGTGTAACTCCGCCTCTCCCCCAATGACCGATGGAGATAGACACCAGCTTCTAAACAAGCAGGTAAAGAAAATGACTGAATGAAACTTGGTGGATGTGATGTGTTTTAAATTTTCAGTCCATGTTAATATCTGTATTCTTTCTCCAGTTCGTGCTCAATGTTCAGTGATTTACAGTAACAGACTCAGACTACTGGGCAATTTAAGCATAATGTTTTATGACAACAGATTTGTTGTACCTGCAGTAGAGATGTCCAGATCCGATCACGTGATCGGAAATCGGGCCCGATCACGTAGTTTCAGATTCAATCGGAATCGGATGTTACCTCCCGACATATATGTACATACTGTATATGTTCTCATTATTTTTTAACCCATCTATACACTATTTTGTGTGACATCAGTATCCAGGATTATTATTTTTTTATGTATTATAGATCGGATTGGGACTCGGTATCGGCAGATACTCAAATTCAAATGATTCGGACTCGAGGGCAAAACAACTTGATAGGGACATCCCTAACCTGCAGTCTATCAGAAAAAGTGAATCACTGCATCAGGAAATTGATGCAAAGTTAGACTGGACATAACAGATCATGCAACAAGTAATCAAAATGCACTGAGAAAAATGCAAAGGATAAATTACAATCCAGTGTCTGAGATCTGATTATATTGTTGACTGCTGCATTCGAACTGACGATGATAAGAGTGTGTCTTGTTCGTGCTGCAGAGGTGAGTAGGCAGCGTTGCAGATATTAAGTCACCGTTCGTGGGTAGCTGCTGATGTGGGACATCTTGGCAAATTTTGCAGTAATATAAGAATATCCTAACATGATTTTCTCTTCTGAAGATTTAAATCACATTCATCAAACTTCAACAAAAGCACTGGGGACGTGCTTGGAATTTGCTGTGAAGCTCATCCAGAATGTTGTCTGGTGGGATATTTAGTCGAAGGCAGAGAAAATTAGAAATACAAACACAAAAAGGAGGAGGAATCTGGCAGTTGAATAAAGGAGAAATGAAGAAAGTTTTTATGTCACCTGCATTGTTTTCTTCTCAGGAACGTTTGATCTCTGAAGGAACACAATGCTGCAGGGAGGATTTTCATAAGATCCTCTCACAGATGGAATTTGCTTTTCTTTTGTGAGGAGCAGCCAAGTGTTTCCACAGTTTTGAATTATGTACATCTGTGTTGACATTCTTTAATAGTTCTTTGGTGTTGAGAATAACAAGCCATCTTTCTTCTGCTTGTTGTCGTACATCCTAACATGATTCTTAATCTGGAATGTTTGGAGCCGGTGGGACGTTTCGGTACATGAAATTGTGTTAGTCTGCGACAAGCCAAGCTTTCTCCACAGGTCTGGCACCATGTTTAGCCGTGGCTCAGCTGTGGAGTTTAATACAATAATAAATAAAAAAGCTTGTGGTTTGGAAGAAGACACGGCCCTGTGGGGACAAACTGAAATAAAACAGAGGAAGTTTAATTAAAGCTGGAAACCACACTCCTACACAGACACGCAGCAGCATGAGCTAAACCTCCACTTCTCTATGCGATTGTCTGAGCACTTCACTTGCTATTATGCATTTTTGCATGCATGAGCTTGTTTGTGGTTGCAACTATACAAGAGATGAAAATGTGTTTGAGCGTATTTGAGGGAGCATTTTCATGCACAGCATTACTGTTGTGTCTTAAAATGTCTCCAGGTAAACCAGTAAATGTGAAGGCTTAGAATAATCCTCTGTGCTATTCAGATAAGACTGTCTAAATTCCTTCATCACACAGGTGTGCAACCTGCCTGACAACTGAGAGAAAGGTGTTGTTGTCTTTTGAGTAGTTTTCCACCACTAATGCAGCTATCACACTCCACGCAGGCACTGTAAAACGATTTAGTGTATGCCGCTATGTTTTTGTTACAATTTTTTTTTGCAAAATGATTGAACTGCCAGTCTCTTTGTAATTACCTGAGGGATGCAGGCAACGGTACAGCCAGTAAAAGGCTGATGAGGGAGTATTGAATTTGCACTTCAATTAGAGTGCTTATAAAGTGTGGATTACACAAGGACTCCAGGGCCACAGCTTTCACTCAATTACCACAGTTCACTAGGAGGGAGGTGTGGGTGTGGGTGCATGTGTGTTAATGTGGGGTTGGCAGGGGGTATCATAGTAAAAGTTTTAGGTGGCAGAAAAAAATATTTTGGGGGAAAAATAGGAGATTTTTAATAATAAAATGACCAAAACCATTTTCCCCAATAATTAAATAATTATTGTTTTTAAATAAGATAAATGAAAAGAAATTGGAAACATGAATAAGTTCTGGCCTCATAATAATCAGTTTCATCTGAGAGCACAGACATATGTGGAACGATACTCTCCAGTCTTCATAAGTTTATTCATTCAATTTTTTTTCAACAGTTCAAAACAATCTCCTTCATGTTGAAATGGTAAAAATAGAGGAATCTGTTCAAAAAGACAGAAAAAGTGAGAACATAAAACACCCTCAACAATGCGTCTTAATTCATAAAAAAAAATTCTCAAATGGATTATTGAGCCAATGAGTAAAAATCGCCAGCCATTTAGAGTGGATTTGTCTGCAAGGCGGCGATAAACGACAGCTCGCTTTTTACAGCTTAACTCCTCATTTCTTAGAAGGAGATGCTTGAAGGACATACTTTTAGAGTAAACAAGCCAATGGAGGAGAAGAGAGGGGGGAAAATTTCAATTTGATTGCTTGACTGAACTTACAAAGGCAATTTAAGATGATGTGAAATGAAAGATTAATTGAAACAGATACTTAAGAATTGGCTATTGGAGCCTAATTGGTCATTATTTTAAATGAAAAATAGGCAGATACGCAGAAAGAAAGAAAAAAACGAAGAAAATTTAATCATCTTCTCTCACATTGTTTTAAGCCACACAAAGAAAATAAGCAAAAACATCATGACACCTTATAAAACAGGGAGGCTACCTGAATTTAATTTGACACTTCTGTGAGATGTAACTGGTGCTTACAAGACCATTAAGCTCATGCTAATTGGGTATGTGGATGAGCTATAAAATGAAAAAAGGGAAACCTACAGCATTACTGCAGAAAAGGGATTTTACAGCAACACACACCTTTATTCTGTGTGACTCCAGCCCTTTTCCTGTCTGCTCAGATCATATCCCTCCCTTCTACCTTTCCCTCCTTTACTCTCACTCTCATTTCTACTGTCAACAAAGAATGTGCAGGCTTCCCACAGGCCCTGAAGGAATCTCTCACACTGCACTCACATAATCACTTCAGACCCGGCTGTTTAGGCCGACATCTCCACTGGGACCGACCAGCCGCAAGCCAAATCAGACCTCTGAGTAGAAAAAAGAAAAGGTGAACAAAAAAAAAATCCCCACAGCCACAGAGAAACAAAGAAGTGCAAGTCAGAGAGAAGAGCAACACCAGCGTGAGAACATGAGGATGGTCTTTTGGTGGTTGAACGTTACTCTTCTGTTGGAGACATGACATGATTTTGGATGCTCCTATATGTAAAAATGTGATTTTAAGAAGCTCCATTTGAGCACAGAATAAAAAGACACACTGTCGCTGATCAAAAGGTGCACAGATTTCCATCAGATACAGTTCTTGCATTGCCACCAACCCAACTTTTAATTCCACCATATATCCAAAGACCAAATGGGATCTAGAGCTTCTTCTAGTTATATCAAAGAAGCTGGATTTAATGACATGTTTAATGAATTCTTACATTTGCAAATTGGTTTTATCTGAAACCTCCAGAGCCGTCAGAAAAAAGCTTGCTCTTCTCCAATTAGAGGCATCCTTTGGAAGACAGAATCTCTAAACAGCTCATAACGAGGGTCATTTTTTTTCAAACATAGACTGAAAAGAGCTGTCGATGCTCGGTCCCCTGCTAACGCCGAGCTCAAGCAGACTGAAAATATATTAAACTATCAAGGTGGGGAAACATTTCTAACAATGGCAGGCAGCAGACTTATGGGAGCTGGCAGCTCGTGAAAAAGAAAGTTAAATTGATTAACTTGATGATTTTCAGGCTCTTCGAACACTGATGATGAGTGTTTTTACCACAAATCTTCACATTCTTATTTTATTTTTAAGTTTAGCACTGACTACAGCAGTTGCATGTGATGCATCATTCAAAAACAGCAGAATGATGAAAGAAACACCTTTCTACAAGTGTGAATCCCTAAAGTTAAACCAAATCAATGATTTCTCAATTATGCACTCTAATATAAAATGTTTGAGATAAATTACAGAATGAAATATGTTTGTTTTTCTCAGGCTATCAGAGGCTGAGTTATGCAACCCAATTTGAATGACTCAAAAACCTAATTCCCCTGCAGTGTTGACTTGCATGGGAACATTTGCATAGTAAAGAGCTTAATAGAAGCTCAAAGACTTTCAGGGTAAAAATGTGTAAAACATTACATATAAAAAAAGTCCAAAATCAGGATGCAAACACATTTAGGGCATAACTTCTTTTTTTTTTAATGGTTGAATCAAAGAGGTTCCTTTGTGTTGCTTTTTAAAAAACTGGATTTAGGAGAATGTGTTCTGGAAATAAAACAGTTTTTAGGCCAAACAATCCAAGAATTGAATTAACAGAGCTTGACCACACGTGTAATAATGTTTAAAACACATTCAAGCTCAATATTGATAAAATAAGTAATAAAATTATACACATTTATTGTAAAAAGTCGTACTTTTTTTGTCATTTGCGTCAACAAGCTTTCAGTTGAAGTTATTTATGAGACAGAAAGGACACAGACTGTCTTTCAAAGCTTTGATACACTTGGCTTCATCTCAGACATGTTGCATCATTATTCTGTTTCTTATTCAGAGGACAAACATGGGCGTGAAACGAAATTACAAAAACTTCTCCATGAAAAACAAATTCTATCAACAGGCATTCAATTTCTTATTTTATTTAATCGTTTCATCCCTCTTTTTTGTTGAGTTTCAGTTAATAACTTTCTCCGTTTACTGGCCTGCAGCTGGAACTTCACTAGAAACACAAAAAAAGCAGGTTTATCTGTTTACCTGATATAGTCGGAGCAAAATGACCTCGAGTCACAGGTCAAATCAGTTTTTCTGTCCCCATCCACCAAATGAGGCTGCCTCTGGTCATTAGAGAACCATCGTTTTAAAAACACAGAAAAGCAGCCAGCGCTGTGGCCATTAAAGATGCCATCGACTTTTTAATTAAGTCTCATAGAGGGCCTATCAATGTGAGCGTGGTAATGAACGGCGGCATAAAGCCAATCCCATCCCATTTATATGTTCTTTGAGGCTTTAACAGATCTGTTCTCATTTCAGGCTGTTAGAGAAAAGGTCTGATCCTGTAACACTAAAAATCTCTTCAGTTACAGGTCTGATGCGTCATCATGCGCCATAATCCAATTTCACCGATTTTTCTGACCTTTTTTTTTCACTGCACACTAGATTTAACTAAAGTCTGTTCATTCAGCAGGTTTCAAAGGAACTAACAAAGTAAACAGGCCAATCGTTTGTCTACAAATCAATTACAATGCAAACTTTCTTTAAGTTTGTTGCCTAATTAGGAGTTTTACTGAGCTTTATATACTTTTTGATTCATGATTTTTTTTTTGCCAGCAAAGGATAATTTGTCTATTATTTTATGAAAAGTAGTCACATTAGATTAAGATTTTTGTAGATTTCAGTTGCACACTGTAGTTTTGAGGGTGGGATTTCAGAAAGAATCTGATTTTTTTTTTTAGACAAGCTTGTGTGACCTGGATTCATTGCTTTTTACTTCTTGGTCACCAAACTTTCAGTTTTTCCTCTGATTCTGTCTTTAAAGGAGACATCCAGAGAGGAAGTGATGCTGGAGAACCTTCACTCACCTCACACATGGGGGCAGGTCACTGTAACCTCAAATCTGAACACATCAAGTCTGGAACAGCAGTGGACATAACCTCCTTATCTCTAAATATATTTTATAATTCAACTTTCAGAAACTTTTCAGACATTTAAACGGGTTGTAACCCAGTTTGATTCCAGGACGAGGATCTGTGTTGTCCCCAAAAATAAAAAGCTTGTTCCAAAACAGTTAAAAAAAGGTTTTTACTAATGAAAATATTAAATATTCTATCACATTTCTTCAAAAAAACATACATAAATCTAACACAATATAGTCAGGCTTTTATTTTTTAAGTCTCTCCCTGTGCTATATAAAGAATGAACACTTTACAATTTAGTTGACTTCTCTTTGTTTTCACCCGTTTATTAATTTCCAGAAACACAGAAGGAGACGTGTGCTGTGACACATAAAATTTACAAGTTGTAGATTTAAATATATTTTCATTTCTGACATTAGAAGTGCCGTTTTAATTTTAGAACACAGACTGCTTTGATGAGCACAAGACGATCAGCTCTTTCAACCTTAAAAGCATGTAAATTATCAAACATGTTTTCCTCCTATATACAGAGCTAAAAAAGATTAAAGACACATTTTTTAATCAGAGAGTATGAACTCAGTTAAACTTCTAGGATATTGATCTGATCAGTTAGAAAGCAGAGCGGGTTGTTAATCAGCATCAGCTGTTTTAGTGTTGATGAAGTCAACAACAGCTGATCTAAGGGGGAAACAATGAAACGACCCAGAAACAGGAAGTTCTGCAGGTCAGACATTTTTCCCTCCTCATCTGTTTTTCAATAGTTTGACTCGGCTCAGTGTCTCTACTGGTAGCATGAGAAGAAACCTGGACCCTACAGAGGTTCTAGCAGTCCAACTCCACCAGGATGGAACATCACCGGAACATAGAGGAGATTCCAGGAGACAGGCAGTTACAAGAGCTGGACAGGGTCATTGAAGGTCCTTAATCCATCAGCAGGACCAGTATCTGCTCCTTTGTGCGTGAGGAACAGGATGAGGACTGCCAAAGTCCTACAAAAGGGACCATCAGCATGTCACAGGTGTGAATCACTCTGATCCCCCTATTAGAAACGGACTTCATGAGGACAGCCAGAGTGTCCCACATCCTCTAGAGGAGCTGTGCTCATTGTTCAGTACTATGGATGTTGACTGGCAGACAGCATTAGAACTGGCAGGTCTGGCACTGGGGAGATCATGTGATAGCTGTGACTGAGTCTGGAGAAGCTGCAGTGAATGTTATGCTGCCTGCAACATTGTTCAGTACGATGGGTTTGGTGGTGGAAGGAGAAACTCCAGGACACC